>JAGKTI010004605.1:19449-36540 GCA_018397915.1 Birgus latro | reverse complement strand
ACGATATCTCCCAGATTATGGAAGAAGAAAAGACCACATATACTATACTCATGGGAGACTTCAATGCAAAAGTTTGAAAATCAAAAAATGAAGAAGCATGTATGGGAAAATCTTGAGTGGGAGAAAGGAACAAAAGAGGAGAAATGCAGGTAAACTTTGCTGAAATGTATAACATGAGAATAATGAACACATACTTTCACAAAAGAACAGGGAGAAGTGGACCTGGAGAAGCCCAAATGGAGAAACAAAGAATGAAATAGACTTCATTATAGCAGATAAGAATAACATGATCACAAATGTCACAGTTATCAACAAAGCAAATATCGGAAGTGACCACAGAATGGTGGGTTGCACAGCCAGATTCAATTTCAAAAGTGAAAGAAAGAAGATGATTAAAGATAAAAAAAATACCCAATAAAAGTAAACGAAAACTATGCAGCCTTTCAGTTGGAAATAAGGAACAGATTTCAGGCTCTAAGTAATACTGAATGTGACACTAATCAGCTGAATGACAGACTAACAAAAGTGCTAAGAGAATCAGCGGAAGTAGTAGGAATACCTAATACAATTAAAGCCAAGAAGAATTTGGAAAAGACACTCAACCTTATGAAAAAAAGAAAGGTAATGAAAGTAAAAACAAAGAGGGATGAAATAGAACAAGCGGAATTAAATAAGCTTATCAACAAAATACAGAGAGAAGAAAAAAGAAAAAGACATGGATCAGATCAGAGAAACCATCAAAAAAGGAAAAAGTCGGAAACAGGTCCGAAGTAAAATGGCACAAGGAAAGCAACAAATTACATCACTAAAATACAAAAACAATGAAGTCATTAAATGCAAAGATAAGATGCTGAAGAGAGTTGAAGAATTTTACAAAGAACTACATGCATCAAAGACTGTAGTACCAACAGCTAACTTTTCAGTTGACACAAGTGAAATACCTGAGGTGACAACAGATGATGTGAATATTTCTCTTAAAAATATGAAAAGAGGGAAAGTTCCGGAAGAAGATGGAATAGTAGCAGATTTACTGTTGGATGCAGGTGTAGAAGTACAAAATAGGCTTCCTCATTAATTTACTCAATGTTTAAAAAAGAAGAAAATTCCCAAAACATGGTGTAATGCAATAGTTATTTTACTTTACAAAAAAGGTGACTCAAAAGATCTTAGTAACTATCGACCCATTAGTTTATCATCAGTCATTTACAAACTCATCACTAAAGTCCTTATGAACAGAATAACTACAAATTTGGAGGAAAACCAACCTCGTGAACAGGCAGGATTCTGAAGCGTGCATTCGACTACAAATAATTTACACACAATCTATCTATTTATCTATTGCCAGACGCCTCAATCCCGCACGGGGTGGCCACAAACAAATTGCCTCCATGTCGCTCTGTCCCCCGCCATTTCATTACCCCGCTCCCAACTCACACCCCCCTCTCTCATGTACCTCTCCACTCCATCCCTCCATCTCATCCTTGGCCTCTCCCTCCCTCTCCCCCCTTCCACCTCACTCACATACACTCTCCTCATCAGTCTTTCACTCTCCATCCTCTCCACATGCCCAAACCACCTTAACAAGCTTCTCCTAACGCTTCCTATCACGTCCACATCCACACCACAACGCTCCTCCACTTCCTCATTTGTTAGTCTGTCTCTCCATGTGACTCCACATGCTCCTCTCAAATAACTCAATTCCACTGATCTTACTCTTGACTTCTGTCCTTCCAACAGGGTCCAAGCTTCACTTCCATATGTTAGAGTTGGTATCACAATACTCTCATGTAACAACTTTTTCACTTCCATGCTCACCTCCATGTTTCTTATCACTGCTTTCAACGAACCAGCAACCTTCCTTCCCTGAGGCACCCTTTCAAGCACTTCACCCTCCGCATTTCCATCCTTACGCATCACACTACCCAAGTACTTAAAAGCACTCACATTCTCCAAATCCTCCCCATCCAATCTCACTGTACATTCACTGGCTCCACTTCTCTTGAAGACCATCACTTTACTCTTCCCTACATTCACCTTTAGATTCCATTTCTTACACACTTTCCCAAACTCATCTACCAAGCCTTGCAGCTCCCCTTCATCTTCACTCAACAACACAGTATCATCTGCAAACAACAGTACAGGGAATTTCCGAACACTGCCCTCTCTCACTATGGCTGCTCCAACATCCACTGCCCGACCTTGTATCTCTTTTATAACCTCATCCATGTACAGATTGAACAACCATGGTGACATGACACATCCTTGTTTCAACCCAACCTTCAAATGGAAATATTCACTCAGTTTGCCATCCACAAGCACTGCAGCCTTAGCACCCTCATACATACTCTTCATTGCCTTCAACAGTTGAACTCCTATCCACTCCATATATTCTTAATACTTTCCATAATCCTTGTCTATCCACCCTGTCATATGCTTTCTCCAAATCCATGAAGGCTGCATACAACTTCTTGCCCTTCCCTAGAAACTTTTCCACTAAAGATCAAAGAATGAACATCTGGTCTACACAACCTCTTCCCTTCCTAAAACCTCCCTGTTCTTCTCTAACTAATTCCTCTGTTATTTCCCTAACTCTGTCAATATTACACTAAGAAGGCAAATGCCCCTATGACTACCAAACACTTCTTTTTCCCCTTTTCCTTTGTACAGAGGAATAATTATACCTGACTTCCAATCCTCCGGGACTCTACCTTCCTCCCACGCCAATCTGCACACCTTCCACATCCATTCTATTACTATCTCTCCCCATGCTTCAGCATTCCACCACACACTCCATCAATTCCTGGGGCTTTCCCCATTTTAACTTTCTTCATTGCTTCCACCACTTCCATCCTACTGATTTCTTCCTCTCTTCTCACAACCCTCCTTCTCCCCGCCATTCCCCAGCCACTTATACTTGCATTACTTTCATTCTCTATGTTCAACAATTTGTTAAAGTGAGAAAACTACAGAATATAATAAACCACTGTGCTTTGATTACAAAAAGGCTTTTGACTCAGTGGAGCACATAGCAATTATAAACTCACTGCGAGAACAAGGAGTGAATGAGAACATTGTGAAAATGCTCGAAAACATATATAAAGAGGGAACTGCTACAGTTAAATTACATAAAGACTCAGAGAAAATTAAGATTGAAAAGGGCATGCATTAGGGAGATAAAATTTCACCAAAATTATTTACAGTATGCCTAGAAAGCATTTTCAGAAAGCTAGACTGGGAAATAAAAGAAGTGAACATAGATGGAGAAAAGCTAAACCATTTAAAATTTGCAGATGACACTGTCCTAATCTCAGAAACAGCAGAGTCATTGCAAGAGATGTTAAATGACCTGAACAGAGAAAGTCTCAAAGTAGGGCTAAAGATGAACCAGAGAAACTAATGTTTAATCCACAAACACCAAAGAGCGCCATCAGAATAAGTGAAGAAATTCTTGAAAGTCGAGGAGTACAATTACTTGGGACAAATACTAAAATCAACGAAAGATAATGATAGCAAAATAAAAAGACACATTACAAGTGGATGGAAAGCTTTCGGTAAACACAGAGACATTATGAAAAGTACCTTGCCAGTTTGTATGAAACGAAAAGTAAATAATGAATGTATAATTCCAGCTATGATGTATGGTTGTGAGACCTGGAAATTGACAAAATCGATGGAAAATGAATTAATCCATTCTTAGAGAGCAATGGAATATCTTTGACCTGCCCAGTCCCGACCGCTTTTTTACCCAACTCACCCTCAGAACCCGACCGATTTTCAACATGTCTTTTTTGGGCACAAACCTTTGCTTTTGGTGAGAAATATAAAAAATTCAGCGAGAAAGCACTCACCTGAAGTGAAAAATATTCTAAACAGGCAAGAGATCCCTCACCTGACTACCATTTTTTATCACGCCGTACTCCATAAAATACGCTCCCTATGCGAGGGAACCTTAACCAAAACCACACAGCCTCATAGATATTTATTTATCTGGTAAGAATTTATATGTAGTACAAGAATATATTGCTTTTCACACAATAATATAGGCAATATAAGCATTGTTCCCTTACCAAATACATCAACATATTGCACCTAACTTGGCGATGTCACCTCCTGATTACTTCTGTTCATTACTAACTCTGGTGCCACATAATCTATGTTCTCCACATCAGGAATCACTTTTGCCTTGAATTTCGTCGTCAAAGAGACCGTGGTGCTACGTATCTTTACCGGCCAGGTCACTGCTAACAGGTAAGTTGCGAGAAAATCACGCACCCCCCGAGGGGGGGAGGTTGAACAAAGTCAGGCAGTGTTGCCACCTGGCTGGGGGTAGAGGAAGGTCTCCCACATATGCCTACCAAAAATCACCCGCGAATCTTGAAAAATGTGCAAACGACGAACCTTGCAATTGACTGACATACGATGCACGTCAGTGGGTCTCAACGTGAAAAAAGTTGTGACAAGCATCGTAAGACAGGGGGACTGGGCGGGTTAAGAGACAGGAAAAGATCAACTTGGGTGAGAGAGCAGACTAATGTTAAAGATATTACAGAAGTTATAAAACAACAGAAATGTAGGTGGGAAGGCCATGTAGCAAGAATGAGGGATAACCAATGGAGCAAGAGGTTGACAGACTGGACACCAAGAGATTGTAAGTGTAGCAGAAAAAGGCCAGACAGGAGGTGGAGAGATGAGATAAAGAAATTTGAAGGGAAAACGTGGCAAAGATTAGCTCAGCCAAGGAATTCGTGGAGAAGGTTGGGGGAGGCCTCTGTTCAGCAATGGACTTGTAATGGCTGATGATGATGATGATATATATTTATACATATACAGTATTTCCTCATTTTTCGCGGGTTGGATGTTCCCCCCAAACCTCGCGAAATGTGAAACGTCGTAGTGTGAAGTTAAGAATCAATAGGAAAAATAGAGGAGCGCTCTAGTGGGACATGTACCTACCCTATC
Organism: Birgus latro; assembly: GCA_018397915.1. NCBI lineage: Eukaryota > Metazoa > Arthropoda > Malacostraca > Decapoda > Coenobitidae > Birgus > Birgus latro. Next base: position 31,581 of record JAGKTI010004605.1, on the reverse strand, counting down.
AGAAAGTACTATAACACCAAACAAGCCCTACCCAAAAGTAAATGAACAGCGTTTACTGGTGCTAAAACAGCATAGCACAATAACCATGTACCTGAAAAGACATTAAAACTGTCATAAAGAGCTGCAACACCAAAAATCCTTACCAGGAATAAAGTGTAGACTGGTTTGAGGGGCAGTTGAAAGTGCACTGGTTCCGAGACAATTCGCTGTCAGATAATTCCCCATCAAAACATGGAAGCTTCCCTGTCAGGACAATTCACACCCTGGACGATTCCCCGACACTCTATAAATATACTTATTATTAATTAATCAATACTTTAATAACTATAATTCAGGGGGATCCATCAAAGTCTATGTTCAATAGCATAGGCTTTGGACATTATTTATTAGTCAATAATTAACTTGTTTCTTCCTCGCTGTAGTCGCCTTTGAATTATATTCTAGCGTCACCCATAGCCGTCTTCATTATTGACGGCGAATTGTCTTGTTATTGCTGTGACGGCGAATTGTTCCGAAACTGGTGCGTTTAGGGTGGATGGGCTAGTTACTAGGTGACAAATGAGCATCGGTACGCGCCGTCTGCTGAATGTCGGCTGCGGGCTGGGAACATTGAAGTGCAAGGAAACAAGCAAAGTGTGAAACAACATGGAAACTTTTTTCTAGCACGAAAAACGAGGTGTCGAAGTAAAATGCATTGAAATACGAGGAAATACTCGTATATATACACATCTGAGGAGTAGACTGTAGCACCAGTCGAGAAGGGCAGTACTCCCAAGGAGGATGGAAAGCTAATGACAGGGAGAGCTGGAGCTCCCGTTTCATCAGCCCTCAGGAATTGTTCCTGACCATCCCCCTTTGCTGAACTTTTTCAGTGTCTCAGTAACACAGAGAGTAGACCAGCATGCTCTCCAATACACCATCTGCCCCTCTCCCGGTGACTGCTCTCGGAGCTGCCTGGCACCACTGTCTGACTCACTCCTTCTTCATTTCTGTAACATTCGTGGCCTTTCCTCTAACTTTCGCACTGTTGAGCACCACCTCTTCTCCTCTAAACCTCACCTTCTCTTTCTTTCTGACACTCAGCTGTCTGAGACAACTGACAGCAAATCCTTTTCTGTATCCTCCTACTTTCTCTATTCTCATTTCAAAGCCAAAGGTGGCTGTTGTGTATATGTACGCAACGATGTATCTTGCTCTCGTGTTCCTGAACTTGATTCTTCTGAATTCTCTACTCTCTGGCTTCGGCTCTCCTGTCATTCTCTAACTAAATATATCTGTGCTGTTTACTTATCTCCTAATCCTACCGACTATCAAAAATTCTTTGACTATCTTACTTCTACGATGGAACACATTCTATCCATTTCTCTTTTCTCTGAAATCTCCATTCTAGGAGATTTCAATGTTCACCACCACCTTTGGCTCTCCTCTCCTTTCACTGATCCACCTGGTGAACAAGCCTACATCTTTTCTATCCTTAATGACCTAGAGCAGCTTGTACAGCACCCTACCCGTATCCCTGACCGCCTTGGAGAGAGTTCCAACATATTTGACCTTTTCCTAACAACTAATCCTTCTGCTTACACTGTTAATCTTTTCTCTCCGTTGGGCTCCTCCGATCATAACCTTATTACCTTAACGGGTCCTATTGCTCCAGTACAGCCTGTGGACCCTCCAAAGAAACGCTGCCTGTGGCACTTTGGAGCTGCAGATTGGAAGGCCCTCAGGCAGTACTTCTTTGGTTTTCCTTGGAATGATTATTGCTTCCATGGCCGGGAGCCGTCTGAGTGTGCCCTGCGCATTACGGAGGTTATTCTCTCGGGCATGGAAGCATACATTCCTTTTTCATATCCTCTGACTAATGCAAGAAAGCCTTGGTTTAATCATGCTTGTTCTAATGCTATCCGCAACTCCCAAGGAGGATGGAAAGAAGCTGATGACAGGGAGAGCTGGAGCTCCCGTTTCATCAGCCCTCAGGACTTGTTCCTGACCATCCTCCTTTGCTGAACTTTTTCAGTGTCTCAGTTACAGAGAGTAGACCAGCATGCTCTCCAATACAAGTTTCTCTAACTGTCAACACCAAACTACATACACGCTACACACTACACTTCTTTTTCAAAATTTAGCAAAATGGCGCACATAAATGCCCCCACCATTTGCCCCTCTCCCGGCGACGGCTCAAAGAGCTGCCTGGAACCACCGTCTGACTCACTCCTTCTTCATTTCTGTAACATTCGCGGCCTTTCCTCTAACTTTCACGCTGTCGAACACCACCTCTTCTCCTCTAAACCTCACCTTCTCTTTCTCACTGAGACTCAGCTGTCTGAGGCAACTGACAGCAAGCCCTTTTCTGTATCCTCCTACTTTCTCTATTCTCGTTTCAAAGCCAAAGGTGGCTGTTGCGTATATGTACGCAACGATCTATCTTGCTCTCGTGTTCCTGAACTTGATTCTTCTGAATTCTCTGCTCTTTGGCTTCGGCTTTCCTGTCATTCTCTGACTAAATATATCTGTGCTGTTTACGTATCTCCTAATTCTACTGACTATCAAAAATTCTTTGACTATCTTACTTCTACGATGGAGCACATTCTGTCCATTTCTCCTTTCTCTGAAATCTCCATTCTAGATTTCAATGTTCACCACCACCTTTGGCTCTCCTCTCCTTCCACTGATCAACCTGGTGAACAAGCCTACATCTTTTCTATCCTTAATGACCTAGAGCAGCTTGTACAGCACCCTACCCGTATCCCTGACCGCCTTGGAGAGAGTTCCAACATACTTGACCTTTTCCTAACAACTAATCCTTCTGTTTACACTGTTCATCTTTTCTCTCCGTTGGGCTCCTCCGATCATAATCTTATTCCCTTAACATGTCCAATCGCTCCAGTACGGCCTGTGGACCCTCCAAAGAAACGCCGCCTGTGGCACTTTGGAGCGGCAGATTGGGAGGCCCTCAGGAAGTACTTCTTTGATTTTCCATGGAATGATTATTGCTTCCATGGCCGGGAGCCATCTGAGTGTGCCTTGCGCGTTACGGAGGTTATTCTCTCAGGCATGGAAGCATACATTCCTTTCTCATATCCTCTGACTAATGCAAGAAAGCCTTGGTTTAATCACGCTTGTTCTAATGCTGTCCGCAACAAGGAGAGGGCCTATAAGAGGTACCGGAGCCAACCCACCCCTGAATCACACCTTTTATATATTTCTGCCCGGAATCGTGCTAAGTCTGTTCTTCGCTCTGCTAAAAACAATTTCATCCGTGCTAAATGTTCCCAACTCTCCAACTCGAATTCTTCTCGCTCCTTTTGGCACCTTGCCAAAACCTTTCTAACAACTTTACCTCATCATCCTTCCCTCCTCTTTTCTACTCTGATGGCTCTGTAGCTATTTCTTCTACTAATAAAGCAGATCTCTTTGCTCAGACTTTCTCCTCCAATTCTACCTTAGACGATTCCGGTGCTGTTCCTCCATTACTTCCCCCCTCAGACTTCCTCATGACTAGCATTAAAATTTCTTCAGCAGATGTATTTTCTGCCATCACTGGCCTCAATATTAACAAGGCATATGGGCCTGATGCAGTCCCTCCTGTTGTCCTCAAAAACTGTGCTTCTGTGCTTACACCCTGCCTAGGTAAACGCTTTCGCCTTTGTCTCTCAACTTGTACCTTTCCTTCTTGCTGGAAGTTTGCTCTCATTCAGCCAGTCCCTAAGAAAGGTGACCATTCCCAACCCTCTAACTATCGTCCAATTGCTGTAACATCCTGCGTATCAAAAGTTTTCGAATCAGTTCTTAACCAAAAAATTTTAAAGCATCTTTCCTGTCACAACCTTCTTTCTGATCGTCAGTATGGGTTCCGTCAGGGACGCACCACTGGCGATCTTCTCACCTACCATTCAGACTCCAGGTCATCCTCCTTTCGGGACTTTGGCGAAAGCTTTGCCATTCCACTTGACATCTCAAAGGCTTTCGATCGAGGCTGACATAAATCTTTGATTTCCAAACTGCCCTCCTACGGTGTCTACCCTTCTATCTGTGCCTTCATCTCTAGCTTCCTTTCTGGTCGTTCTATAGCTGCTGTTGTAGACGGCCATCGTTCTTCTCCTAGACCTATCAACAGTGGTGTTCCTCAGGGCTCTGTCCTATCACCAACTCTCTTTCTTTTATTCATCAATGACCTTCTAAGCTGTACATCTAACCCTATCCACTCATATGCTGATGATTCCACCCTTCACCTTTCCATTCGGTTCCCGCAACGCCCATCTCAGCAGTTACTTCAGCAAACAAGGGATGAGGCCATGGCACACCTAACGTCTGTCTTGGCTCGTATCTCTGATTGGGGTAAAAATAATCTTGTTTTTTTTAATGTATCAAAAACTCAGTTCTTACACTTATCAACCCGACAAAATCTTCCTCAGGATTACCCACTAATGTTTAATAATGTCCAGCTCAGTCCTGCATCATCCTTGAACATGCTAGGGGTTTCATTCTCTCGGGATTTGTCTTGGAAAGAACATATTACATCTCTTGTGAAATCTGCTTCCAAGAGATTAGGTGTGCTGGGCCGACTCCGAACTTTCTTTATCCCTGCGCAGATGTTGACCTTGTACACGGGTTTTATTCGCCCGTGTATGGAGTACAACTCTCATGTGTGGGGAGGCTCCCCACATGCAGTTCTTCTCAATAGGGTGGAGTCAAAGGCTTTTCGTCTCATTAACTCTCCTCCTCTTACTGATTCCCTTCAACCTTTGTCTCTTCGCCGCACTGTTGCTTCTTTATCTCTCTTCTATCGCTACTTCAATGGTCACTGTTCCTCTGAGCTGTCTGCTTGCATCCCTCCACCTCTACGACGGGCACGTAGTACCCATCTAGCAACAAACTCTCATCCCTTTTCTGTCCAGCTCTCTAATGCAAGAGTTAACCGTTACTCCCAGTCCTTCATTTATGCAACTGGTCAACTCTGGAACTGTCTCCCTCTGTCTGTATTCCCTACTTCCTATGATCTCCAATCTTTCAAACGCAGTGTCCAGGCATCTCGAAATGAATGGATCTTGAATTTGGCTCTCTTTGGTATTGTTTTCACTTTTTCTTGGAAGGAACAGTATGCGGGCCCAGGCCTTTGGTTCCTTCTTCCGTGCATTAAAAAAAAAAAAAAAAAAAGTGCCTCTGGTACAGTGGCAGGGTGCGCGTCTCACACTGGTGTGCGGGGGTTCGCCTCCCACCAAAGTTGTAAAAACTTTGGGAAGCGTTCACCAAGCCACAGACCACTTTGGCGGACACAAGGGGTGCTGTGGTTGAACCAGTGTCACATACTAGTATGCTTGCACCTATTCGGCTTTAGGCGGGCCGATTACAGTTGGTTCACAGACTACACACACACATCTAAAGCCACTACAACACAACAATTACACTCACAAGCACTTCTCACCCTATATACAGTCTCTACCAGACAGCCTAAGCCACTGAGTAGAGATACATGGCTATATCGTCCCTGCTTCAGTAGGGATAGGCCGGTCCTGCAGTGAACCTCAACGGCTGATGACGATGTGTGTGTATGGTGGTTGATGAGCGCGCTCACCATCCACTCACTCGATGTAGTGCTGCTTTGGGTGTCTGCCCTTTCCTCTCTTCCTTCCTTCCTTTTCTGTCTTCTTTTCCTTTATTCTTTCCTCTTCCTTCCCCCTATGGGTGACTGTACACTGAGTGACAAACCAAATGGTTTCCTGTACACCAGGAACACATTTACTATGCAGGGTGGTAACCATATAACCAAATTATGGCACCTCGTGGTTTAGTAGATAATTAAGGCGCTCTAATCAGATTGAGCCTGTGCAGGTTTATATGCATGGGGTGGTTTGGGATTATTGCTCACATTATGCCACTCAGGGATGAGTGAGCCTGGTCACTCTTATCTTAAATGTCAGGATCAACTTGCCTAGCCACAGGCTTCTACGCTCCTCATGGGGTGATATAGGATTGTATGATGGATGGATGGATAATACATATTCATTTTGTTTCGTTTCGTTTTTGAAGGCTCCAACATGCTTGCATGCATCGGCCTTGGTCACCTAATGGCGGCTCTCCATGCTGCTCAATCTTTGGCAGCCTCCCTGTTCAGTCAGTTAACCCTTAAGTCACACTAATGACCTCGTCCCATATCTTTCTCGGTCTACCCCTCCCCCAATATTAACACTTCTCACCCTCTGTACCCCATTATCATCCCCCATCCTCTCCACATGATCAAACCACCTCAGCCTACCTCTCCTCATCACAACACCAATACACTCCAGTCCCATCCTACCTCTCAACTCTTCCATCGTAACTTGCACGCAGGGACGCACTGCGCATCCACCTAATCATTGTCATTTCTGTACGTTTAAACCTGTGAATATCCTCTTCCTTTACTGCCCAGGTCTCACTACCAAACAGCATCACACTCGTAACACATGCTGCATACAAAGACCCCTTAGCACGTAAGGAGAGTCCTCTCAATGTCAGGAGAGGCAACAGCTCCCTGAACTTCTTCCAACCACTTCTCACCCTAGCAACCGAGCTAACTCCAGCCCCACCTCCGGCACATAACATGTCTCCCAAATAACAAAACTCCTCCACACACTCAAGAGACTCACCTGCAAGTTCAACCCTCTCACGCCTAACAATCTCCACCTGCTCTCCCCGACACGCCGCACACATGAAATCAGCATCATCTCGCAGTCTACCTCTAATACCACTACATCTCTTGTGCACCCANATCGTAAACCCAGCCCCCCCAGGCCTTGCACGCAGGGACGCACTGCACATCCACCTAATCATTGTCATTTCTGTACGTTTAAACCTGCGAATATCCTCTTCCTTTACTGCCCAGGTCTCACTACCATACAGCATCACACTCCTAACACATGCTGCATACAAAGACCCCTTAGCACGTAAGGAGAGTCCTCTCAATGTCAGGAGAGGCAACAGCTCCCTGAACTTCTTCCAACCACTTCTCACCCTAACAACCGAGCAAACTCCAGCCCCACCTCTGGCACATAACATGTCTCCCAAATAAAAAAACTCCTCCACACACTCAAGAGACTCACCAGCAAGTTCAACCCTCTCACGCCTAACAATCTCCACCTGCTCTCCCCGACATGCCGCACACATGAAATCAGCATTATCTCGCAGTCTACCTCTAATACCACTACATCTCTTGTGCACCCACTTATCACAAACACTACACAAGATGGAATTACTTCCCACACCCTTGTGGCAAACTGCACATGGCCACTATCCCTCTCTGATTGTACTGCCACCAACCCTAGATATCATCACTTTTGTTTTATCTGCATTTACCCTTAAGCCGTTGTGCCCCATACCATCTCTCCACTTCTTAAATCTTTCCTCTGCCTCCTTTTCATTCTCTGCAATCAACACCAAACCATCAGCATACAACATCTCCCATGGGAGTCCATCTCTGAAGTCACGTGAGAGGGCTTCAAGCACCATGATAAACAACAAGGGACTCAAAACTGACCCCTGATGCACACCAACATTCACAGAAAACTCATCACTCAAAACTCCATTCACTCTTACTTGGGTGCGAGCACCCACGTACATGGCCATAACCACCCTAACCAGTCACTCTTCCAACCCTAGCTTTCTCATTGCCCACTTCACCACCTCTCTAGGGACTCTGTCAAAGGCCTTTTCCAAATCAACAAAAACAAAATACAATTCCCTTTTCTTTCCAATATATTTTTCCTGAAGCTGTCAAACAATGAATATGGCAAGAGTGGTCCCCCTGCCTGGCATAAACCCAAACTGCATCTCATCGATATTCACTCTTTCTCTAATCATACCGTCTAGAACTTTCTCCATTACTTTCATTATCTGATCTAAGAGCTTTATACCTCAGTAATTTCGCCTTTCCAGGGCAGCACCCTTCCCTTTGTACACATTTACAGTAATTCCTCCACTATCCGACGTAACAGAGTCAAAGGCATGTCCGGACAGTGGTCCTGTCTGGATATTGGCTGTGAAACTCCAGCACTGGTCATTCATGACCCTAACCTAACCTAACCTAAATCAGTAAACTACCTTCCTACCTCCTTACCGGACATGCATAGCACTTATTTAGGTCCCCTTTCACATAAATAATGCACACAAGGCATGAATTAATTGAATTTTAACCAAAAAATGATGATTTAGATGTGAGTAAGGCATAGGTGCTCAGAACTTGCCACCATAGTGTAAGTAAGTATCGGACATGGAAATCATCTTTTCTCACATTTTATGCACTAAATTATTGGATACAAAGCATCAAATACAGTAAATGATGTAAACTGTTACCAGAAAAATGGTTAGGTTAAGTTAGGTTAGGTTAGGTTAGGACTGGACATGAAATTCACTGGCATTCACCTTTTTCACAGCTAGTGCACTAAAATAATGAACATAAAGCATGAATTCATTTAAATTTAACCCAAAAAGAATGAATTTGAGGTAAGTTGAGCACAGCTGTTCACTGAGTTGGCAGCTTTGTTTAGGGTGCACTTCAATACTAGTGGGAACCATGCATGAACAAATAAAATTAAAAGCAGGAAATTATTATTAACATTTATGGGAATTTTTTACCACTTTACAGCATGCTGAAAACAGATTAGACATGAAAATCATTATGGAAATTATCTTTCACACAAATTAATGGCATTCACCTTTTTCATACCTGGTGCACTTACCATGCATGAAAAAATTAAATTGAAAGCAGGAAATTATGATTAACATTTATGGGAATTTTTTACTACTTTACAGCATGCTGAAAACAGGTTAGACAAGAAAATCATTATGGAAATCATCTTTCACACAAATCAATGGCATTCACCTTTTTCATAGCTGGTGCACTTCAAAACCATGCATGAAAAAATTAAACTGAAAGCAGGAAATTATGATTAACATTTATGGGAATTTTTTACCACTTTACAGCATGCTGAAAACAGGTTAGACATGAAAATCATTATGGAAATCATCTTTCACACAAATCAATGGCATTCACCTTTTTCATAGCTGGTGCACTTCAAAACCATGCATGAAAAAAATTAAATTGAAGGCAGGAAATTATGATACACTTATGGGAATTTTTTTACCACTTTACAGCAAGCTGAAAACAGGTTAGACATGAAAATCATTATGGAAATCATCTTTCACACAGTCTATGCATGAGATTAATGATATGGGAAGAACAAAACAAGGAATTTTGATGAAGTTAGGGTACTTACGAGAATGCCGCTGCCGTCGTGACGTATAACCCGCTCGGTCATCTCAAACTCTGACAGTAAGACCTTGCACCTGACACACCTTAGCACTTCCGCTGCACTTTACACTCACCAGCACTTTCCGCAATGTTTCCTTTCGCATAAGTAACTGTACCTTGCATCACATCACTTCACTGCACTGTACATAACAGTAAATTCCCATGTGGTCTAGTGACGAGTCCTGGAGAATTTAGTCGCTGTCTGAGTCCGAGATGAGCTGATGGAGGCGGCGTAGGGGCTCCTTGGTGGGACGTGGTGATAAGCTATCCACTGCAGAGGACTCAGAAGATAGCCGCAAACTAACATCCAGTAGTGACTCCGCCGTGCCTGATGTGCTGCCCTATGGCTCGGAGCTAGAAGGCCTGTCTTGGTGAGATGATGGTGTGGAGCGAGGGTTGACGACGGCAGGGTTGACTGGCCTGAAAAAACTGTCAATGGTTGATTGATGCAAGCAACGATGATTCTGACGATTAATGATACGCTGCCTGAAAGCTCGCACTTCATCCACAAGTCCCAAGGGCCCCATCCCCCTGTCGCAGTTCGGGTGTTCCAGGTAGTCGAGAACGAACTCCACGTTTCCGGAGTGCGCTCAGCTCGGGGATGGTTGGAGTAGTGGCAAGCCATGAGGAGTCCGCATCATCGTCGCTGTCCTCGTCGGAATCTTCCTGCTGAGTACTCGGACCGGCAACAGTAGATGCAATCTCGATATCTGACATGATCTGATACCCAGGATCGCCCTCGTCGTCATCCAACCACTCATGCACTTCGTCGACATCCACATTGTCTCCACCCGCACGAAGCCTCGCATGGAAGTCATCCACGTCAAAACCTACAAAATCGTGCACCATGTCACTTCCATGAAGCAGCTGAGACCAACCATTTTCTAGAGTCTTGACAGAGACTTCCTTCCATGCACTGGCCCAGTTGTAAATGGCAGACTTGAAGTTGTATCGGCAAAGGTTTTCGACAGTTTTTTGTCCTCGGATGTCTTGTCCTTCCCTGCGATCGTCCTCGTCCTCATACACAACCATCACCTCGTCCAAAAACCTCCGTCGGTAGAGCCTCCTCGCTGCCACAATCACTCCCTGGTCCATTGGTTGGATGATAGCACTTGTATTAGGTGGCAAAAACAGACACCTAATGCGGCCATTTTCAGCCACCACCTCCTTCTCAGACGGATGTGCAGGTGCACTGTCTAGAATCAGGGAGGCCTTTACCTGGTCGGGTGGGATTTTCAGTGTCTCCATCTGATAACGAATGACCTCCTTGACAAAGTGTTTGTGAAACCAATTTCTGAAGATCTTGGTTGTGAACCAAGCCTTCAGAGAATGATACCACACGACAGGAAGGACATCCATTAACCCAAAAAGGCACTGAGGCTGCTTTGCACGGTCAACAATAACGGGCTTGAGCCGGTGCATGCCGTTAGCATCTGCACAGCACAAAGCAGTCACCCGTTGCTTGGAGAGCTTGGGGCCAGTTACACGCTTCTCTGTCTCCTCAGCGAGAGTGTTAGTGGGTATTGAACGATAAAGTAGGCCAGTTTCGTCAGCGTTGTAGACTTGACCAAGAGTGAGGCCCTCCCTATCAATCAAGCCCTTCACCTTCTGCCGAAACTGTTCTATTCCTTCGTCATTAGCGTCCAGAGCTTCGCCATGGGTCTTACGGTTGGTAAGTCCGTGCCGTAACTTGAACGCGAAGAGCCAACCTTCAGATGCCTTGAAGTCTGGGGTGTCCTGTAGCCTTGCGAACTTCTTGGCAGCAGCTTTCAGCTCCGTTCCACGTACCAACACACCAGCAGAACGTTGTTGTCGATACCAGATGAGCGTGGAACGGTCAATGTCAGCATACTTAGGAGTAAACATTATCTTCCTCTCCACGTTCCGTCCGGTTTTCGAAGCAAAATCAGTCGTGTACTGCCGTAGTTTGTCTCGGGACCTCTTGATATCAAACAAAGTGGAGCGAGGGAGGTTGAATTCACGGAGGATCCATGATGTCGGCCACCCGGCATCCACCTTCTCCAATACCTCCCGCTTCTTCTACAGAGTCAAAACCACTTTCTTCCTCTTCTCAAGTGGCGGGGCCATCATCACACACACGATAAAGAAGGTGCAGAGCAGCATCAAGCCCTGCAAGAGATATGGAATCACCACAAAACCAAGCACTTCAGCAGCCATGTTGAGAGAGTGTTGATGAGCCGGGAGCTGAGCGGGAAATGAGACCGTGAGAGAGGCGGGAGGTGCGAAAACACAGCTGTTCGGCGCGAACGGGAAATTCAAACCAACACGGTCCCCCCAAATCGGATTTTTTTGAATTTTTTGGCATTTTGGGGGTCGGACAGCCTACGATGCCCGAATAGCGATGCATCCGGAGAGTGGATGTCCGGATAGTAGAGATTACTGTACACTCTTCAGCCAATCATCTAGGACAACACAATCATATATAATCATTTTTATCAGGTCAGTGACTAACTTCACCCCAGTATCTCCTGAGGCCTTCAACATTCCGGCAGTCAACCCAGACACACCTGCCGCCTTCCCCACCCACATCCTGCCTATTGCCTCACTCACAGTAGCAGTGTCAATCAACGGTCAAGGGCCAAATACTGGATCTGCTGGCTCCAAACCTTCCCTATCCCAATCAAACTCCTCATTCAACAATCGGCTATAATACTCTCTCCATGCATCTTTAATATCCCCACTGTTCACCACTACCCTTCCTTTATCATTCTTCACACACTGCTCACCTACAATGTCCCGATTTTTTTTTTTTTTTTTTTTTAATGTGTCCGACTCTGGGCATAGGCTTTACAGCCTGCTATCAAGGCCCAGTCGTCCTCCTACATACC
>JAGKTI010004605.1:0-14480 GCA_018397915.1 Birgus latro | reverse complement strand
CTTTCCCACCCTAGGGCAAGGTGAGGAGTAGCAACGTTCAGACATCCCAAACTTGCCCAATCCAATGGGCTATGCCTCCATTCACTCACCATTCAAGCCCCCAGAATCCTGGCTCTATCTGATACACATATATACATTATATATATATACTGTATATATATACAGTGCTTCCTCCAATTTTGCGAGAATATGGTCGACAAAAAACCTCGCAAAATCGAAATTCGCAAAGTTTAAACAATTAAATATATGCAATAAAGGTAAATTGGTCGACATCACCCCAAGGTAAGCACTTTTTCCCACTCTTACTCTCGACTCTACCTCTTAATTTTATGATGATAAATGAAACAAACATGGACTGATGTATTGTACAGTAATATTATGAAAACATCATAGGTAACAAACATAAAAAAGAAAAAAATGCATATTTACACTGATGTGAAGACTGGCGTGGTGTACCGGACTGGTGGCGGGGCAAGGCTTGGGTGCGACTACTGTGGTGTAAACAAACATGGGGGGCGGCAGAACACCGAACTAGGAGGCACAGTCAGGGTGACCAGATTTAGCATAATTTTGCTAATTTTAGCATATTTTTCCAGAAAATTGTGTGTTTAGCACAAAATTTAGCATGTTATCAAATCTAGCATATTTTTAGCATAATCTAATAAGCTTACGACAATTTTTAGCATGATTAGAATAACTGACCACTAGTGGCTAGCAGTAGTTTCTGGATTGAAGACCAGGATACATGTTTAATATAATATGATTAATGGTAACTGTGAAAGTCCATACTTTTAACAAACCTAGAGCAGGAAATCACGGGTTTTGGAGGAGGGTAGACGTGTACTGTACAGATCCACAGGCGCTGGGACCCAGGGTGCCGCCGTGGCTGACTAAAGTCAGTTATTCAGCTGAGTCTGTGGATGCCGTCTGTTCAGGCTGCGGCAGGTTCAGTGCCCATCATTTCTCTACTGCTTAGTACCTCCTGTAGGTTGCAGTGCTTAAGTGTGAAGTGTGGTAGGAAGAGTTTCAGCTTATGTTTCACAAACATTTGTCAAATAAACTTTTAGAACCTGAGTAATTATTTATTTTAATGTTCTTCTTTCATAATTATAAGAGTGCATACTGTATACAGTTAAAAACGTAGAATACTATATTAATCATAAAATATAACAGAAACCAAACGTATTCAGAGCAACAAAAGATTTAGCATTATTTTTGCCAATCTAGCATAATTTCAGCTGCTGTCTAGCGTATTCCTGCTAGAGAAATCTGGTCACCCTGCCCACCACTCGACCTCGCAAAGTGTGTGATCGCTCGCAAAGTTCATAAATGTTAAAAAATAAATGACTTGGAACTACCTCGCAAAATTGGTGATTCGCAAAGTTAAAGTTCGCAAAGTTGAAGGATGTACTGTATATACATACATATGTATATATAAATATATATATATATATATACATATACATATATATATATATATATACAGTATACAGTAAAACCTCGATATAACGGACTTCGGTAGACTGGAATTCGCTTTTATCGGACTCGAGGAGCTACCGGACTAAACTCCTATATATCGGAAAAAGTCCGACATAGCCAGAAAGCAGTCTGGACTGCCTGACAACTTCAGCTATGTTCACCACAATAAGACAAGTAAAAGACATGTTTTTCAGTGCACAGTATAGTATTATTATACCATTTGATTAATGTAGTGAAGGTATAACACAGTACAATACTGCAATGGTGGTGAAAACCACTGATGCAATCCAGACTAATGTCTGATATATCGGAAAAAGTCCGGATTAGCAGGGGTAAGTCCGGATGTCGCATTTATCGGAAAATCGCGTATTTCGGACTGGCCTGAGCTCCAATTAGTCCGTTATAGTGAGGTCTTACTGTATATAAATTTATATACTGTACCGTATATATTTTACAGCCACCTTCATTATCAGTCAGGGGTGTTGTCCAAATTATCACAAATTTTTCCATATAACTGGTACTATAAACTGGGGAAAACAGGCAAATCGGCTTCACAGGTACCAATGGAACTACAGTCAGTCCTCACCTTAGGACAGGGTTATATTATGTTCAGACGGATCTGTCACAAGTTGATCTGGTTGTAAATCGAAAATGCACATACAACACAGTACTGTAAGAAGTCAAAATATACAGTACACATTTCTTTGAAAGAAGTGATACGAAACAGGGAAGTGAGCATGGAAGTGAAAAAGTTACTGTATGACAGTATTGTAATAACAACTCTAATGTACAGAAGTGAAACTTGGACCTTACTGGAGGGACACAAATCAAGAGTGAGGGCAGAGGAAATGAGTTATTTGAGAGAAGCATGTGGAGTCAAATGGACAGACAGACTGACAAATGAAGAAGTGAAGGCGCATTGTGGTGTGGATGTGGATGTGATAGGAAGCATGTGGAGAGACACACTAATGTGGTTTGGCCATATGCAGTGGATGGAGAGCAAGAGACTGATGAGAAGAGTGTATGTGAATGAGGTGGAGAGGGAGAGAGGGTGGGGGAGGCCAAGGATGAGATGGAGATATGAAGTGGAGAGGTATATGAGAGTGGGGGGTGTGAGTTGGAAGCAGGGCAGTGAAATGGCAGGAGAGAGGGTGACATGGAGGCTATTTGTTTATGGCCACCCCTTATGGGATTAAGGCATCTAGCAATAAGTAGATAGACAGACAGACATATGTCCAAACACTTTTAAAGTAAATAACATGCATAAACATTGCAAATTACTTACTCAATGTATAGAACAGTATTTACATAACCAAGTGGTGTAAATAACTGTTACTCAAAACACAGAACAGTATTTACATAACCACAGAACAGCAGTAATAACAAACAAAAAAGTCTCTCTGCAAATGCCTCAGTTATCTTTATGTCCGCAATAGCAGCCTCACCATTCACCTTGATGTTATGGACAGAAAAATGTTTTTTTAACCACAAAAACCTGCCACGATTAGCAATAAGCTGCACATCACAATCAGGGCCTGTACGTTCCTTTGGCATCGCAAAAAGAAAACAGGCTGTAAGCTTGGGTTAGAGGTCAAACGAGTGCATCCTTGGTTGCAAACTATCAAACAGTGTGATACACGTATTATCACAGTAAAGAGAAACTGTGAACAATAACATATAACAATAAACAGCACATTCATAGATCGATAACAAGCTGTTTATTATATCTGTAAAGTAGTATAAATTTGATATCATTACTTAAACCACTCGCAGCGCAATCGGTTTATGTGAGTGAGCTGTGGGAACACTGCCTGGCTTGCTCCTTATGACTACAACCGCCAACAGTTGCAACTCGAAAGTTCTTGTAAAGGCTCCGTGGGGACTTCGTCATTAGTACGACTTGGTCGTAAGATGGAAGGTCATAAGTCAGGGACTATCTGTACTGTATAATAGGGAATTCTTCTTTAATTCATTATGAGCTCAGAAGCAATAAAGAAAGTAAAAAAAAAAGATTATATATTACATGAACAAAGGGTACAGGAAAAGAAAAGAAAACAGTGCATAAGAGGAGGAAGAGAGATCAGTGATGGCATCAGGTAAATTACAAAAACATGAAAAGCCTCCATGCCATTCTGTCCTTCATCATCAAGCTGCCCTATCTCCAACTGACACCACCCTCCTTCATATACCTCACCCCATTCTTGATCTCCCCCTCTACCCCATTCACATACACTCCCAATCTCTCGTTCTCAATGGGAGCGTTCGCGCGGCTGGAGAAATGCCAAACGTCACCAACATTTTGATTTTTCAGATGGAAAAAAAATCACTATGTGGGGCAATAAATGAATGTCCTTTTTCATGCATCTTACATACTGTAAAAATATAAAAATATTCTATTTCTTCTCTTTAAAACAGTGCTGTGCCAATGCAGCATGAAAAAAAATAGTAATAAAAAAAATATTTCATAGTGGTTCCAGCCTAGAATATGCATGCATAGAAATATATATGTATATTGTTAACCAATCACAAAAGTTAGTTATAATTCAGACAAACAAATTAAACTCCCTGTGAGTAAGAATACAACTTATTTCACTTCAAGAAAGTATATCGATATTTAGATACTACCTCTGGTACAACAAGTGTTCCGCGCAAACCAAAACAGCTGTCTCACTTTACTCACTCTGTGTATGCTTGCTTCATATGTCTGGCAGCACTAGGCTTCGATACGCCGTAACATTTTAAGAGTCTAATAAATATTAAACTATGGATCGACGACTACATGTGCCATTTTTCCTACAAGTCGGATTATATGCAGATGCCAATATTCACACACCTATTTTGCTTCTTACAGTCCAAAAACAGTCTTATTGGCAGATAATGTCCTAACCTTCTCAGGGAAGAATATATAAATATGCTATTTTTCGGTGATAATTTGGGTGAAATAGCACAAGTAAGAGTGATTTACATTTTTAAAAGGTATTTGCTTAACCAATATCGTAATTATCTATAAAAAAACAACGCTGAAAGTTAACTATGACCCTCGTAAGCCTGTCGAAACGAAAATGAGACATAGTTTCTGGTGGTGTCTGGAAGATTTTCCACACCGCACGAACACTCCCATTAAATCTACACAGCCATATAATCTTAAGTTACTTCTCCTAAAGGGCTCAAGAGAGAATCAGTCATGAATGCACAGTCTTGGTGACTGTGCAATCACTGGTTTTGGCCATACACTAATAAAAATATTGTGCAATCTTCAGTTATCTCTCTCTCTCTCTTTTTTTTTTTAACAGAACAAAGGAAGGAAAAAACAAGTGAAAAAAAAAAATCCATTCACCAGATTGAAAGTCAGGTATAATTATTCCTCTGTACAAAGGAAAAGGGGAAAAAGCAGTGTGTGGTAATCATAGGGGCATTTGCCTTCTCAGTGTAATAGGAAAAGTATATGGTAGGATACTTATTGACAGAGTTAGGGAAATTACTGAGGAATTAGTTGGAGAAGAACAAGGAGGTTTTAGGAAGGGAAGAGGTTGTGTAGACCAGATACTCATTCTTAGATCCTTAGTGGAAAAGTTTCTAGAGAAAGGCAAGAAGTTGTATGCTGCCTTTATGGATCTGGAGAAAGCATATGACAGGGTGGATAGACAAGGTTTGTGGAAGGTATTAAGAATATGTGGAGTGGATGGGAAGTTGTTGAAGGCAGTGAAGAGTATGTATGAGGGTGTTAAGGCTGAAGTGCGTGTGGATGGCAAACTGAGTGAATATTTCCATTTGAAGGTTGGATTGAAACAAGGATGTGTCATGTCTCCATGGTTGTTCAATCTGTATATGGATGGGGTTATAAAAGAGATACAAGGTCGGGCAGTGGATGTTGGAGCGGCCCTAGTGAGAAAGGGCAGTGTTTGGAAACTCCCTGTACTCTTGTTTGCAGATGATACTGTGTTGTTGAGTGAAGATGAAGGGGAGCTGCAAGGCTTGGTAGATGAGTTTGGGAGTGTGTGTAAGAAACGGAATCTAAAGGTGAATGTAGGGAAGAGTAAAGTGATGGTCTTCGAGAGAAGTGAAGCCAGTGAATGTACGGTGAGATTGGATGGGGAGGATATGGAGAATGTGAGTGAATTTAAGTACTTGGGCAGTGTGATGAGTAAGGATGGAAGTCTGGAGGGTGAAGTGCTCGAAAGGGTGCAGCAGGGAAGGAAGGTTGCTGGTTCGCTGAAAGCAGTGATAAGAAACAGGGAAGTGAGCATGGAAGTAAAAAAGCTGTTACATGACACTATTGTGATACCAACTCAGACATATGGAAGTGACTTGGACCCTGTTGGAAGGACAGAAGTCAAGAGTGAGAGCAGTGGAAAAGAGTTATTTGAGAGGAGCATGTGGAGTCACATGGAGAGACAGACTAACAAATGAGGAAGTGAAGGAGCATTGTGGTGTGGTTGAGGAAGTGATGGGAAGCGTTAGGAGAAGCTTGTTAAGGTGGTTTGGGCATGTGGAGAGGATGGAGAGTGAAAGACTGACGAGGAGAGTGTATGTGAGTGAGGTGGAGGGGGCGAGAGGGAGGGGGAGGCCAAGGATGAGATGGAGGGATGGAGTGGAGAGGTACAGTAGGCGCGGAAAGTACTGACGCTTTTTTGCCGACGTCATTCTTTTTCGCGTTAAGTGAAGTAGGGTCAATACTACCCTCCCCTGTGATGCGAAATGAGCCGACGCTTTTTCAACGGGAGCTGGCAACCCTGCTTGATAGGTTTGGCACCACAGGAGCAGGCTCAGTAATGTTTGGGCAGCCACAGGAGGAGGATTGTCTCTTTGTGTGATGAACCACGAGGGCATGTTTTGACTCAAATAACACAGTTATTTGCTTACCTACCACATTCTCATCATGCCTAAAGTAACCACAAGCAAGGACAAACATGTGGAAGTGATTACTTTATACAAAGATGGCCACAAACTCCCATTTATTGCAAATCAGATGGTGTTAGACTGAGGACAGTGCAGAGACTGGTGAAGCGGTTCAAGGACAGTGGGGAGGCCATTCCTCCCACTCCACTTCCCAAGCCTGGGAGACCTTGTAAGACAACCTTCAGGACCCGTCAGCTGATCTCAAGGCAAGTTAACAAGGATCCAAGGCTAACAGCACGGGATTTAAAAGAAAAGAACCCACAGCTGCTGGCAGATGTGTCTGTCAGAAGTGTGCAGCAACTGTTGCATGACGATCTGGGCTACAGGAGTTTTTGTACTCGTAAAAAAACACTGCTAACTGCACTTCAGAAGAAAAAGAGAGTAAATTTTTGTAAGAAATATCTTGCCTGGAGTGAGGAGCAATGGAAAACTGTGCTTTGGAGTGATGAGTCAACATTTACTGTCACTGGTACCCCTTCATCACGAGTGTACGGCAAACCAGGCAGTGACCCCCTGGATCCTAAGTACACTTCCAAGTTTGTTAAATACCCAGCCTCACTCATGGCTTGGGGCTGCTTTACATATTATGGTGTTGGTGAGTTGGTAATTCTACCTGCAAATGAAAAAGTGAACCAGAACAATTATTTGGAGCTCTTATGTGATGTTTTAAGTGACTCTTTTGATAAAACCAAGGCAAGAGTATTTATGCAAGATTCTGCCCCTGCACATGTTGCAAAGTCAGTGAAACAGTGGCTAACAGACTGTGAGGTTCCCTTTATTCGAGATTGGCCCGGAAACAGCCGAGATATCAATCCCATTGAGAATTTATGGGCGCACATGAAGCGGCACATCATCTTTGCCTAAACTTGAGGCTGCAGTCAAGCAGCTATGGAGCAGTTTTAGTCTGTCTGTTCTGCAAAACTACGCCATCAGTCTCCCCAGACGCCTTAAGAAGACAATAAAGGTGAAAGGGAATGCCAGTAAATACTAAATTCAATGGTGAGTGTTAATTTATTTGTTTCTCCTTGCTAACCACAAGAATGTTTTCTTTTTTTAAGATGGCGTCAACACTTTCCGCGCCTACTGTATATGAGAGAGGGGGGTGAGTTGGGAGCGTGGTAGTGAAATGGCAGGGGTCAGAGTGACATGGAGGCGATTTGTTTGTGGCCACCCCATGTGGGATTAAGGCGTCTGGCAATAGATAGATAGATAGACCAGATTACTGGTGTCCTCCATTCATGAAATATCTGTAACAGTTGGCCTTGAACCACTGTAGGTTGAAATTTGGAGGGAAACAACTCTGGGGAAGCAAGTTCCAGAGAGATGCAGTTCGGGAAATAAAAGAATTCTGATAGGCAGAGGTTCTGCAATATGTCTGTGTGACATTCCAGTCATGAGCACTGCCAGATGCCCGTGTAGCACAAGGGAAGGCATGGAAAGGTGGCACAATGGATGCAACTTTGTCTGAGCATTTGCCATAAAAATATCTGTAAAATAATGCAATGGAGGCAACATTCCTTCTTACTCATAGGGGAGGTAAATTATTTGTAATAGCAGAGTTATTAATAATTCCAACAGCTTTCTTCTGAATTTTGTCTAGTTGTTTTAATGCAACCTCTCCACATCCATTCCACAGGGGTGTGCAATATTCAAGCTGAGAGCGCACCTGACTCTTGTAAATTAAAGCTATCTGCTCGTCAGTGAAGAAGTTATGGACTCTGTATAATAATCCAAGTTGTTTTGAGGCAGTTTTAGCAAGTGATCTGACACGAGAGGTCCAGCTGAGGGCACTGTTAAGTGAGATGCCAAGAATTTCAATACAGTAAACCCTTGATAAGCCGAACATTTAGAAGCCGGAATCTTCAGTTAGCCGAACTCAGACCGAGACCACGAATGAAAGTAGGCCGAAATGTGATAGTAGGGGGAGAAATGGCGCCAAGCGGACTCGTGGCGCCAGTCTGCTGCTTGCTTTTGGAGACGGTAGTTGTGCCATTCTTACTGTCATTTAGTGCTGAACAGTGCTCTCCTTTTGCCTTCTGCCTTGCCATGGAAGGTTCATAGCTTAAAAGAAGTGATACTGGCACCTCTAGTTGTAAAGGAATGAAGCTAAAAAAAAAAAAAAAAATTGTGCGAGTGTGACAGTGTAGTGATCAAGATTAAAGATCAGTACTATTATTACTGAAAGTGTTACATTGCAGTCTATTACAGTGATTATATTTAAGTTTAGTTCTTAATATAGAGTGAAATAAATACTGGGTACTGTTTAGAATTTAAGTTAAAGTATGAACTAACCCACCTCCAACAACTCCGTTTCCAAAACAAAACAAACTGCCGAACTTCGAAGAATCTACTGCTTCTAACGAAAGGTGTTACATTGCAGTCTATTACAGTGATTACATGTAAGTTTAGTTCTTAATATAGAATGAAATAAATACTGGGTACTGTTTAGAATTTACGTTACAGTATGAACTCAACCACCTCCACCACCTCTGTCTCCAAAACAAAACAAACAGCCAAAGAATCTACTGCTTCTAACGAAAGGTGTTACACTGCAGTCTATTATAGTAATTACATTTAAGTTTAGTTCTTAATATAGAGTGAAATAAATACTGGGTACTTTTTAGAATTTACATTCAAGTGCGAGTTAAACCACATAGGGGAGGCGGTGACTCAATCGGTAGAGAGGTGGCCTGCAGTCCCAATGGACCCAGGTTCAAATTCCCGCTGGGGCAAGGAACAGTTTAAGGATTTGAATTTCATTAAATCAGGCTTTAATAATCTACCAGAAGACCCGCCGACATGTCGTAAAAATACCCCCACTAATACCAATACACCAGTCCAATATGAGACAGCCCTAGCATGTATTCAATATGGAAGGTGGGTGTTAGCGCTGAAGTGGTGACATGTAGAGGTGTATGGTATGTAAGAGGACTGCTGGGCCTAGATGGCAGGCTGTGAAGCCTATGCCCAGAGTCAGACATTTATATATATATATATATATATATATATATATATATATATATATAAAAAAAAAGAAAAAAAAAAAACTCCACCACCTCCGTCTCCAAAACAAAACAAACTGCCGATGATCTTCTGCCTCTGACGAAAGGCAAATTATGTGCACTGAATTCTTTCTTTTTTGTCTTTCTTTATTAATTTATACACTGTATATGCTCCTTTACTTTAGTGTTAAGAAGACAAGTAATAAGTATTGTTATTGCAATTTGGGTAAATGTGGGGAAGAGTAAAGTGATGGTCTTCGACAGAAGTGAAGCTTGTGAGTGTACAGTGAGATTGGATGGGGAGGATATGGAGAATGTGAGTGAATTTAAGTACTTGGGTAGTGTGATGAGTAAGGATGGTAGTCTGGAGGGTGAAGTGCTCGAAAGGGTACAGCAGGGAAGGAAGGTTGCTGGTTCGTTGAAAGCAGTGATAAGAAACAGGGAGGTGAGCATGGAAGTGAAAAAGTTGTTACATGACACTATTGTGATACCAATTCTGACATATGGAAGTGAAGCTTGGACCCTGTTGGAAGGACAGAAGTCAAGAGTGAGAGCAGTGGAAATGAGTTATCTGAGAGGAGCATGTGGAGTCACATGGAGAGACAGACTAACAAATGAGGAAGTGAAGGAGCGTTGTGGTGTGGTTGAGGACGTGATGGGAAGCGTTAGGAGAAACACGTTAAGGTGATTTGGGCATGTGGAGAGGATGGAGAGTGAAAGATTGACGAGGAGAGTGTATGTGAGTGAAGTGGAGGGGGCGAGAGGGAGGGAGAGGCCGAGGATGAGATGGAGGGATGGAGTGGAGAGGTATATGAGAGAGGGGGGTGTGAGCTGGAAGCGTGGTAGTGAAATGGCAGGGGACAGAGTGACATGGAGGCGATTTGTTTGTGGCCACCCCGTTCGGGATTGAGGCGTCTGGCAATAGACAGATGGATAGATTGCAATTTGGGGGGGTGAAAATCCATCTCCAACACACGTTACCAACAGTCGGTATTGCCTCTGTGAATGATTTTCTACCAATTAACCACTTCAGTACTGTGGTCTATTTCTACTTTATTTACGCTTCCTCCAGCCGATTTTATAGCACTCAAGACTGGCCTCACATACTGAAGGGGCTAACGAAGGCTGTACCAACCCCGTGCACTTCCACAGATCCAACCTACACTGACTAAAATTGTCTGGTGGCAGCAAGAACAAAATGAAAATACACCCAGCACTGAAGGGGTTAAATGTATATTAAATGCACTATATTGTTTTTTGTCATAACTAATTTATTTATATATGCTTCTTTAATTTAGTGTTGAAAGGACAAGTAATAGGTATTGTCTTAGCAATTTGGGGGGTGATAATTCGGTAATTTAGCAATTTTGGGGGGTGAAAATTCAGTAAGCCGGAAAATTCAGTAATCCAAACCAGGGTAGAGCCCCATATAGTTTGGCTTATCAAGGGTTTACTGTACTTAAGGAAATGGGAATATTAGCAGCATCGAAGGTAATACTGTACTGTATATGAATCAGGCAATATCTGTCTATTAGTAAATTATATATACAGTATTTGGTTTTACTAGCATTAAATGAGACAAGGTTGTTTTGTCCCCATTCACCGATCATAGGTAAGTCTTGATTTATGGAGATGGCTGTGCTGAGTTGAGAATTGGAGATATCCGACTTTGTAAATGGGTGTCTGAGTGTGAAAGAACTATGAAGTTTTGAGTCATCTGCATATGAATGGATGGGATTGTGGGTGACAGATAAGAGATCATTAATATGAACCAAGAACTGGATTGGTGTCAGAAATGATCTCCGTGGCACGCCGGCATTAACTGAGTGGAAATTGGAATGTACATCATCAACTTTTACTCTTATTTTTCTGTCGTTGAGGTACGAGGCAAGCAGGGGAACAAACGACGTTAGTCCATAGCAAGAGAGTTTGGACAGCAGGGAACGATGCCATACTCTGTCGAAAGCCTAAGAAATATCAAGGGCTACTGCGTGAGTTTCTCCACATAGGTCGATTGATTGACGGATAATATGAGTCAGGAGATTGAGTATGTCAATGGTGGATCTTTTGTGGCGAAAACCATATTGTTTATCACTAATTAAGCTGTTGGATTCGAGGTGTTTAACTATGTGCTAATTGATTAAAATTTCAAATACTTCACCAAGAGAAGATGTGACAGCTATTGGTCTGTAATCAGAGGGGTCAGAGGAACTTCCTTTCATTGGAATTGGGTGGATATTGGCTTCTTTCCATGAATTAGGGAATGAAGAAGTACGTATGCATAGTCTGAATGGTTTAGCAAGAACAGGTGCGAGTTCTGGGGAACACTTTTTCAAAACAATTGGAGGAATTCCGTCTGGGCCTGGAGCTTTGTTGGTAGGTAAATTGTCTAGGATGGATTTTACGTATCTTGTCTGTATTTTAAGTGGAACAATTTTGGGAGAGTTAAGTTCTAGTACTGGGGTGTTCTGACTGACTTCCTCTAAGGTAGAATTTCTGGCAAATGTACTGGCAAAGATAGTTGCTTTCCTGTATGGGTTATTTGTAATGTTGCCATCTGAAGACTTTAGTAGGGGAATGGATGATGACTTGTTAAAGTTATTATTGAAAGAATTAACAGCTGACCAGAATATTCTATTGTCATTAGGGTTGTTAAGTAGTTTTGATGCTCGATTATGAAGAAAGTTTGATTTAGCAAGATTTATTACAGCTTTTGCATGGTTTCTAGCAATTTTAAACTGACAGAGTGATTCAGATGTTTTTTATTTTAAGTAAGTGTTATATGCCAATGACTTTTGGGCTGCTGCTCTTGCACAGTTGTTATCAAACCATTTTGGAGAGTTCAGTCATTTAGTGAACTGATGGCTTGGTATAAACAAATCCATACCAGCTAGTATTAAATCACTGATATGGGACTGGGTAGAACTGGCATCACTAGAGAAGAAAGACTGCCATGGAATGTCAGCAAGATAATTTCTAAATCCATCCCAGTTTGCCCTATCAAAGTGCCAATGGGTCACCCTGACAGGTTCAGAACGGGGAGGTTTGGGGGGGCTAACTGATGAGGCTTTAATGAGATTGTGGTCAGAGGATCCAAGTGGTGACAGTACCTCTATCCTGTATTGATCTGGATTATTTGTCAGGAATAGATCCGAGAGATGGTCATTATGGTCAGGATTATCTGGTATTCTGATTGGTTGCTTTACCAGCTGCGTGAGATTAAATGAGTCTGCAAACAGCTCGCACTCTAGAACAGCATCGTCAGTCCTGGCAGAATGCAATAACCATTCAACATTGTACGTTAAAATCACCCACAACGGTAATTTCGGTACTAAGTGCAAGGTTCAGGTTACTCAACTGTGAGGATATTGAGTGTAAGGAATATCCTGTGAAGGTCAGTACCAAGGCCACATGTACTGCAATAATCCTTGCTTAAGACACCATTGGGGAGAAAAAAAAAAAAAAAAGCAACGTAAATCATGGAATGGAAAAACAAAAGCCCACAATTTGCACATGTAGCTCTATCGGTAGAGAGTTGGCTTGCGGTCCTGTGGGACCCTGGTTCGAATCCTCGCTGGTGAAGGGTACAGTTTAAGGATTTGAATTTCATTAAATCAGGCTTTACTGATCTACCAGTAGACCCGCCGACATGTCGTAAAAATAACCCCGCTAATACCAATACACCAGTCCTGTATGAGACAGCCCTAGCATGTATTCAATATGGACGGTAGGTGTTAAGCGCCAAAGTGGTGACATGTAGAGGTGTATGGTATGTAGGAGGACGGCTGGGCCTTGATAGCAGGCTGTAAAGCCTATGCCCAGAATCGGACACATAAAAAAAAAAAAAAAAAACACAATGCCCTTCTATAGGAACCTGGAGTAGTATCTCCAGCAGACTAAAAATATTTCTTTTATGCTAGACAAAAGAGCACTTCATAATTTACTGTGGATGATTGCTGCACTCAAAAAGAATACTAACCTACAGCATGGTAACGTACTGTATTTGATACTGAGCTGGTGAACTATATATGCTGTTCTTTATATAAACTGTTCTTCCATCCATCCATCATCCAATCCTATGTTGCCCCATCAGGAGCGTAGGAGCCCGGGGCTAGGCAAGTTGGTCCTGACATTTAAGATAAGAGTGACCAGCCTCACTCATCCCTGAATGGCATTACATGAGCAATAAACGCCAACCACTCATTGGATATAAACCTTCACCGGCTCAATCCAACTGGAGCACCATAATTAACCACTAAACCACCAGGTGCCACAAGTTGGTTATATGGTTACCACCCAGTGCAGTAAATGGTTTCCTAGTGTACAGGAAACCATTTGGCTTGTCATTCAGTGTAGAGTCACCCACAGGCAGAAGGAAGAGGAAAGAATGAAGGAAAGAAAGACGGAAGACAGGGTGTATAGTCACCAGTAGGCAGAATGACAAGGCAAGAATTAGGTAACAAAAGACAGAAGAGGAAGGAAGGAAAGAAGGAAGGAGGAGAGGAAAGAGCAGACACCCGAGAGCAGCACTACATTGTGTGAGTGGATGGTGAGTGCCTCCACCTACCACATACTGTTCTTCCCTTCCCACAAATGATGAAAATCCACTGTACAGTACAGTAAACTCCTGCTAAAACTACTATTGGTTTGTGCCCTGAGCACCTGCCATGGCTACTGAAGTTAGACTGGCCCTGACTGCAAAATCATTTCCAAAACCATCAGTCATGCCTACACAAGCATCATGACTGACAAAAAAAACAGCAAACCATGCTGGATACTTTTCAATTACACCCACACATGATGGCTATGCCTATACAATAACCATGAAAACACAATCATGACTGACTGGCAATGGGACTCTAACACATCCCAGCACATCCACACCAACACCAAATCATTACCATACATAACGTCAGGAGAGAGGCAGATGGAATATACAAGAAGCGCAGGGGAAAACTCTGCTTTCACTCTCATACAATAATAAACTGTGTAAAGGTAAGTTGAGGGAGGTGTTTCACTCTCCCTCTATTTTCTATCCTACTGATGAACTTACATAATTAATGAGCAAGTCTGAGTAACTGTGCTCTCTCTCTCTCTCTC
>JAGKTI010004604.1:2943-49549 GCA_018397915.1 Birgus latro | reverse complement strand
CCTACGGGTGACTTTACACTTCCTCTTCTGTCTTTCTTTCCTTCATTTTTTCCTCTTCCTTCTGCTTGTGGGTGACTCTACACTGAGTGACAAGCCAAATGATTTCCAGTACACCAGGAAACCTTTTACTACACTTAGTGGTAACCATATAACCAAATTTTGGCGCCTGGTGCTTTAGTGGGTAATTACAGCACTCCAATCGGATTGAGCCGGTGAAGGTTTATATCCAAGGGGTGGTTGGGGTTTATTGCTCATGTAATGCCACTCAGGGATGAGTGAGGCTGGTCACTCTCATCTTAAATGTCAGAACCATTTTGCCTAGCCCCAGGCTTCTGTGCTCCTCATGGGGCAACATAGGCTTGGATGATGGGTGGATGGATATTTTTTCAGTTAAGGAAGTGAATATGTTGTCAGTAGGTAATGAGACATCAGGGGCAAGTTACAGTAGCTTCATATTGCACTGAGCTGAGCCTGAATGTGGGAAAATACCATAACATCGGAGGTATTGAATACGAATCTGACTAGTACAGTACAGGGTACTTTTTGGTAAATAAAATACACTGCTTGCTAATAAATCTATCTATCTATCTATCTATTGTCAGATGCCTCAATCCCGAACGGGGTGGCCACAAACAAATCGCCTCCATGTCACTCTGTCCCCTGCCATTTCACTGCCACGCTCCCAACTCACACCCCCTTCTCTCATATACCTCTCCACTCCATCCCTCCATCTCATCCTCGGCCTCCCCCTCCCTCTCGCCCCCTCCACCTCACTCACATACACTCTTCTCGTCAGTCTTTCACTCTCCATCCTCTCCACATACCCAAACCACATTAACATGTTTCTCCTAATGCTTCCCATCACGTCCTCAACCACACCACAACGCTCCTTCACTTCCTCATTTGTTAGTCTGTCTCTCCATGTGACTCCACGTGCTCCTCTCAAATAACTCATTTCCACTGCTCTCACTCTTGACTTCTGTCCTTCCAACAGGGTCCAAGCTTCACTTCCATATGTCAGAGTTGGTATCACAATACTGTCATGTAACAACTTTTTCACTTCCATGCTCACCTCCCTGTTTCTTATCACTGCTTTCAACGAACCAGCAACCTTCCTCCCTGCTGTACCCTTTCGAGCACTTCACCCTCCAGACTTCCATCCTTACTCATCACACTGCCCAAGTACTTAAAATCACTCACATTCTCCATATCCTTCCCATCCAATCTCACTGTACACTCACTGGCTTCACTTCTCTCGAAGACCATCACTTTACTCTTCCCCACATTGACCTTTAGATTCCGTTTCTTACGCACTCTTCCAAACTCATCTACCAAGCCTTGCAGCTCCCCTTCGTCTTCACTCAACGACACAGTATCATCTGCAAACAACAGTACAGGGAGTTTCCAAACACTGCCCTCTCTCACTAGGGCCGCTCCAACATCCACTGCCAGACCTTGTATCTCTTTTATAACCCCATCCATATACAGATTGAACAACCATGGAGACATGACACATCCTTGTTTCAATCCAACCTTCAAATGGAAAGATTCACTCAGTTTGCCATCCACACGCACTGCAGCCTTAGCACCCTCTTTGGGGAGGCAGTAGCTCGATTGCTAGAGTTGGCTTGCGGTCCCGTGGGACCCAGGTTCGAATCCTCGCTGGTGCAGGGAACAGTTTAAGGATTTGAATTTCATTAATTCAGGCTTTACTGATCTACCAGAAGACCCGCCGACATGTCGTAAAAATGACCCCCCTAATACCAATACACCAGTCCTGTATGAGACAGCCCTAGCATGTATTCAATATAGACGGTGGGTGTTAAGCGCCGAAGTGGTGACATGTAGATTGTAGGAGGACGACTGGGCCTTGATAGCAGGCTGTGAAGCCTATGCCCAGAGTCGGACACATAAAAAAAAAAAAAAAAAATACATACTCTTCACTGCCTTCAACAACTTCCCATCCACTCCATATATTCTTAATACCTTCCACAGACCTTGTCTATCCACCCTGTCATATGCTTTCTCAAGATCCATGAAGGCTGCATACAACTTCTTGCCCTTCTCTAGAAACTTTTCCACTAAGGATCTAAGAATGAATATCTGGTCTACACAACATCTTCCCTGCCTAAAACCTCCTTGTTCTTCTCCAACTAATTCCTCAGTAATTTCCCTAACTCTGTCAATAAGTATCCTACCATATATTTTTCCTATTACACTGAGAAGGCAAATGCCCCTATGATTACCACACACTGCTTTTTCCCCTTTTCCTTTGTACAGAGGAATAATTATACCTGACTTCCAATCCTCCGGGACTCTACCCTCCTCCCAAGCCAATCTGCACACCTTCCACATCCATTCTATTACTATCTCTCCCCCATGCTTCAGCATTTCACCACACACTCCATCAATTCCTGGGGCTTTCCCCATTTTAACTTTCTTCATTGCTTCCACCACTTCCATCCTGGTGATTTCTTCCTCTCTTCTCACAACCCTCCTTCTCCCTGCCATTCCCCAGCCACTTATACTTGCATTACCTTCATTCTCTATGTTCAACAGTTCATTAAAGTGTTCTCTCCATGTGTTTACTTTTTCTCCCTTCTCCATTAGTAATCTACCATTTTTATCTTTCACACCCCCACTGACTTCGTTGGCACCCTGTCTAGCTCTCTTTACCTCCTTCCAGAACATTTTCTTACATTCCCTCCACTTTGCACTCAAATTCCTTCCAAATTCCTCATCCACTCTCTTCTTACTCTCTCTTACTAATCTTTTCACCTCTCTCCTCCTCACTACATATAACTCTCTCGTCCGTCTCTCAGCTTCTTCGTCGCCCCTGTTCCTCATCCACTCATTATATGCTTTCTTCTTTTGTGCCACAGCCTCTCTCACCTCTTCGGTCCACCATGCTGTTCCCTGAACCCCCTTTCGTCTCCTCTTCACCCCACACACCACCTCACATGCTGCACAGATTTCTTCTGTCAATACCTTGCACACACCCTCCACGTCCCCCATCTGCTCCAATCTATATTTACCCAATCGTTCCTCCACTTCCCTTCTATATTCGGCCTTTATTCCATCCTCTTGTAACTTTTCTACCCTCCTTGTAACAAATACTTCCTCCTGTCTTTCCCTTCTTCTCTTCCTCCATCTTGTTTGGATTCTGATTCTGGCCACCACCAAGTGGTGGTCAGAAAGTCCACTCCCCCAACCTCTATATACTCTTGCATCCATTATACATCTTCTCATCCTTTCATCCACACACACATAGTCAATCATTGCCTTCCGTTCATTCATTCCCCCGTCCTCTCTTCTCACCACTCGCCATGTATACCTATGGATCATTTTGTGCCTGAAGAGGGTATTGGCTATCACCAACCCCCTCCCAGCACAAATGTCCACTAAAGCACTGCCATTCTCATCCATCTCTGCAGGCACACCCCACTCACCAACCACTCCATCCACCTTCTCATTCCCTACTTTTCCATTCATATCTCCAATCAGAAACACTCTCTCATTCCTTTCAAACTTATCCAAGCAGGCTTCCACATTTGTCCAAAACTCTTCTCTCACTCTGCTTACACGATCTTGCATTGGCGCATACACGCACACAATTGCCCACATTTGTAGTCCAACTTTCACTCTTACCCACACAATCCTTGACCCAACTGATCCATACTCTCTTACATTCTCCTTCCACCTGTTGCTCACAACAATACACACTCCCTTTTTCGCCCTCTCATTCTCACCCACTCTCGCGCATATACCCCATCTATATTCCCATTCTCTCACACTCTCACCTTGCCATTTAGTTTCAGTTATTCCGCATATATCCACTTTCGCACTCTCAAGCACCTGTACAATCTCTCTCTCTCTTTCACCTCTTCATTCATACCCCTTACATTCCAGGTCGCAATCTTTATCTCGTCCTTTGTCCATTCCTTTATCATCAACTTTTGGTCAGTCCTGGTCCAAGGCTTCCTGTTCGTATTTTTAGTTAGTTGTTTTTACGGGGTGGGGCACTAACCCACCACCAACCCTTTTAGTCGCCTCTTATGACAAGCAGGGATACTGGGGGAGAATTCTTGAAAAACCCTCTACCCCCAGGGGTAGATCCATTCTTTGAAAGAATTGTACTGGTCATATCCAGATGTTTGTCTTTTGCTTGTGAAATGTAGGGAACCAGTTGGGCAAATGTATCATGTTTGGGACCTGGAATTGATCTTGATATTTTTGGCAAATGTGAATGCAGATGGTAGGGTTGTGAAAGGCAGACCAAAAAAGACCTGGGATGATGTCATAGATTGTGACCTCAGGGATAAGGGACTGAATAGACAGGCTGCCAGAGATTGAGCAGCACGAAAAGCCGCCATTAGGTGACCAAGGCTGACGTATGCAAGCATGTTGGAACCTTTTTAAACAATACGATACAATGTGAGGAGGAGGGAATTAACTGTCAGCATCACTTCCCTCTACATAAAAAATGTCATAGGGAGCAGTCACTCTCATGAAGATGGCATCTCACCAGGATAACCAAATCCCTTCCTAACAGTAAAGGGAATTTATGAAGGCTATATAGTATCTAGCCTCTCCATATCAAAAAGTTTTGCCAGAGCAGAAGGTAGTCTTCAAAGTAGCAAGACTAAACTGAAAAAGACATAATTATCTTGAAAGGGTTAAAATATACTGGAAAACTTATGTATAGTGTCTACACTGCTGTAGGATACTTCAGTCAGAAACACAGATACCTGTACTGTCCCAGACGTAATTGGTAAATCAATTTAATTCACTGTTTTATTTCTCTCCTAGGCATTGCAGAAAAGTGTGTGAGGGCTCCGTGGATGAAAATGAGCCTAAGAAAACAGGGAAGATGTTACGTGAAGCATCTGGCCATTCCTCCTCACCCTCATTACCTTCCCAAGATCACAGCCAGGGCCGACCTCCTACCCAGGCTTCTGGAACTGTAACCAAGGTGCCTAAATGGTTCAGATTGGGTAAATGATAGCTGGTTCAATGTTTGGCTTTGTTTTTATCAGTTACACTTTATAAAGGAGAAAGTTTATTATATGAATTGTGTTTGTTTGATATTGATATGCATAGTTTCTCTCTCTCTCTCTCTCTCTCTGAGCAATGGGAAGTTTTTTTTACTATAGTTTAATTTCAACTAATGCAAAACCACTTGATTCAGCTCAGGAACCCATTCAGCCCAGGAAGCCATTTTTATTTTATTCTGGCTGTTCCAGCAGAATTGTATATAACAAAGTAAATTTACTTGAGTACTGTACTCAAGTGACATTTGTGGGTATCAGCATTTTAAGTAGTACATTAATCTCTAATTCCTTCTACTTTAACATACTGTAAGTATGGTTTGCCAATACATTTACTCGAGTACATTTGAAAATAATAAAAAAAAAAACTCATTACATAATTGGAGTTTGATGCTGGCCATTGCTCAAGGAGAGACCACAGAACAGTGTAGATGTAGATGTTGACCAATTACAGTATGATCCCAGTTATCCGGTTACCAAGCAACCGGATTTATCAGACAAATGGGAAAATTCATGGACTGACAAGTATATAAATAATATAAGTGTGCCACTTTCATTGGCCATCCCAGCACGGGTAAGTCACGTGAGACTGGTTGAAGTTGGGGGATGTGAAGTGAAGGCATTTCCGGTCAAGGTCGTTTCCTAGTTAATCCCCTTCCCAGCCCTCCTCCCCCCCCTCTTCCCCCTTTTGTTTAGTCACCCTACATGCGTCCACAAATAACCAGTCAACTTTCCGCCTTTAGCAAACAAGCTGTCGCTGTTGTGTTGTCCTGATTTGTGATTTGTACTCTGAATCCTAAAGTGCAAAATATCTTAACACAGTGTGGTCAACTTGAAACAAAAGCTGTACAAATGCAACAGTCTTGAAAATGGTGAACATTGTAAGACTGATAATAGAATTTAACGTAGGAAATTCCACGGTTATGATACAAAATCCTAGGGACCCAAGCTATTTGTGTGTGTGTGTGTGTGTGTGTGTGTGTGTGTGAAAAGCAAGATGAATAATTTCACTGAAAAATGTATATTCTTCACTGGCTGAAAATGTGTGGTATTGTACCAGTGCAGTTTTCTACCTATCCAACGTAATCTAACCACCCACATGCTTTCATCATCTTACGTAATGTACCTTGGCAAGTCCATTCTTTTAAATATTATTTATTTTATTCATAAAAACATAGCAAAATATCTCTATCTATCTATTGCCAGACGCCTCAATCCCGAACGGGGTGGTCACAAACAAATCGCCTCCATGTCAC
This sequence comes from Birgus latro, assembly GCA_018397915.1. Taxonomy (NCBI): domain Eukaryota; kingdom Metazoa; phylum Arthropoda; class Malacostraca; order Decapoda; family Coenobitidae; genus Birgus; species Birgus latro. Next base: position 43,245 of record JAGKTI010004604.1, on the reverse strand, counting down.
TCTGTCCCCTGCCATGCGATCTATTATTATTTTTCTGTTTCATGAATAAAATGCTGTAATGAATAATATTTAAAACAGACCATGTGCACTTGCATTACCGCAAAACACTGCAACCATGTGTGTTACGTCAATTGGGTGTGTTTTAGATTATTTCAATGGAAATGGCATAGTAAAATAAACTGCAGAAATAAATCATGAGCATTTGTAGGTGAACTGATAATTTGGGAAGAAGTGTTCTGCAGTTGAGTTATCACGAGTGCACAACTCTATTGTGTATGTGCCCTCACTGACTACCGTCACTCCACCCATCACTCGCCACTCAGCTGTTTTGCAAATACTGTAATACAGTAAATACGTAGGGATTGCAAATACAGTAATTTTGTCAAATACTGTATTTAAAAAATGGTTAATTTCTATTAGCTAGGGTTTATCTTTTCGGCCAGTGCATATGCATTCTAAGAATATGTCATCTTAGAACTCATTTGCATTGTCATCAAATGTGTTCTAAGATGCCATTTTCGAACGCATTTACATTGACAGTGTCATCAAATGTGTTCCAAAATTGTCATCTTAGAACGCATCTGCATTGTCATCAAATGCGTTCTAAGATTATATCATCTTAAATCGTATTTGTATTGGCATCAAATGTTTTAAGATTGTCACCTTAGAACCCATTTGCAGTCATCAGATGTGTTCTAAAATGATGTCACCTTAGAATGTATTTGCATTGTCATCAAATTGATGTCATATCAGAATGCATTTGCATCGACACTGTTAAATGCATTTTAAGATAAACATAGAACACATTTGCACTGGCAGAGGAAAAAAACTAGCTGATAGAAATTAAGCATTTATTTTAGGCTGTTTGACATAATTACTGTGCTTTCTCTTTCTTTGTATTTACAGTATTATCTGCAAAACAGCTGAGTGGTGAATGAGGGATGGTTGCGACGGTCAAGTGAGGAGTAAATGGTTAGGCTTAGGCCACGGAACGTATACGCAGCTGTGAGCAAAGAAGTCTTGATAACTGTACTGTAGAAAACTTCTTTCCAAATCATTTGTTCACCAATAAATGCGCAAATTTTATTACTTTAGTTAATTTTTCTGTTTCATGAATAAAATACTGTAATAAATAATATTTAAAACAGACCATGTGCACTTGCACTACCGCAAAACACTGCAACCATGTGTGTTACGTCAGTTGAGTGTGTTTTAGATTATTTCAATGAAAAAATGTCAGTGTGGCCCTGAATATGAGTAGTATTGTATAAACTTAAATGGTATAGTCTATGTATGAGTAGATACAGCAATATCAGAAACTTGGAAAAAATCGGTAACTGGGAAGGTAAATTCCCCAAGCTTCTCGATTAACTGGGATTGTGCTGTACAGTCAGCTCTTCATGTTTGGACCAGCCATGTGTGTTCTTTCATATTGGCTGCCATTCTTCCTTCCAGCTAAATCAGCACTACCAGGTTTATCTCATTTCATTGTCATTATTATTCAGACCTCATCTTCCCACTAAAGATGTCATTTGATAGGGTCCAGAAACCAAGGAAAGAGAAAAGCATGATGGAAGGAGAAGTAATCAACAATATCCCCAGTGAAATCGACAATACGCCCTTTCACTCGCCGTTAAAGTCCCCAGATCCTGATTCAACTTTCCAGGGGTGACAATAGGCACTTTTTTTTAATCTTTTTTTTTTTTTTTTTTTAGTTGGATCCGGTTCACATTACCTATCCAATAATCAGTGTGACAAACAACTCACTTCCCTACCAATTCCCTCACCTCATAGACCTTCATACGTTGCTTTCATGACCATCCACTCACTTGATTTTCTGCTGCCAACTTGTTCCTTCACCTTTATCATTCTCTCTCAGTGTCTTCTACCTTCTAATCCTATTTCTTCAATTCTTCCTCTCATTATTTACTACTCCTCCATCATTTTTATATGGTTCTACAATGAGTGACAAGCCTAATGATTTCCTGTAACCCAGGAAACCATTTACAGTGCTTTTTTTTTTTTTCTTTTTTAATACAAGTCAGAAGGAATCAGAGACTGGAAACCTGCAAGATTTTCCTCCCCCCCAAAAAAAAAAAAAATAAATAAATAAATAAATAAATGAGAGACAAATTAAATAAAGGTCTGGTTATTTTGAAGTGCCTTGACACACTGTATTTAAAAGACTGGAGGTTTTAGGCAGAAGGATATACAGACAGAGGAAGACAGTTCCAGAGTTTATCTGTTGCATACATGAAGGACTGAGAGTAATGGTTAACTTTTGCATTAGGGTGGTAACCATATAAGCAGATAATGGGGTTATGTGGAACCTATGGGTCCTCCAATATCCGAGTCAAGAGATGCAAGTACAGCGTCCATCTGGGAACCAAACCTCCAGACTCTTCCTCACTCCTTGCTGTGATGAGGTGCTGTCTCCTGTATGGAAGTACCGTAAAAGTCCTCTCATTCAGCATCTTTGGGACCAAGCAGGTGCTGAAAGAGCAGAAACTGCCGGATGACCAGGAAAACCTGCCAAAAAGTTTCTAGCAAGCATGGTCGGTCACCCCAATGCAATCACAGTGTCTAGCAAGTATTATTGGTCAACCCTAAGCACTAAATCGGCCTTCTTTTTCTTAAGGTCTTACTGTATATAATGGATGAGCTCACACTGAAATCTTCCGTTATCTTCTTCCTAGGAACATCCACCTCCAATTTTTTCAATAATTCAATTTTCTTGGTGATAGTCAGCACCTTATGAGTGTGTTTTTTCACAACACCAGCAGGCTTTCTACTTGTAGAGGCCATGATGCAACACAAGAATGAGAGGATGACCATAAAATAGCACAACAAAGTTTCCAAACTCTTTAAAGGTCTTGGTCACAAAGCCAGACACTCTTGAGTCATGATGGCCAACAATGCATGCAGGGTTGGCAAGCAGAAATCTTCAAAAGTGCTAAGCCCAACTTTAAAATGTCCTAAGCTATAGGTGAACTGTTCAAACTTTTGCGCTAAATTGAACTTCAAAACGTGCTTGATATAGGAAAAAATCTAATATTTATTGGTACTAAACTATTATGAAAAGCACAAGATTTACCGCCAACAGTGCCAAATTGTCTGATTGGCTCAACATATCTGCCGGAAGAGCGGAGAACTTTCTTAATGGGACTACAGTACTTATGAAAACTGCCAAATGACCGGAAATACTGTAAGACCAGATGCTGAATGAGAGGACTTTTACTGTATTGGTTCACTGCATAGGATGTCCCCGCAAGGATGGTTGCCACCCTGTGGTAGTAGTAGTAGTAGTAGTTGTTCCCTAGACAGTCTGGCCGAACAACCCCGAGTCCCTAAGGAAGGCCACAGTCGAGACCAGGCTTCCCACAGAGTTCTCAAGGAGTATATGTTGTGTTGTTGGTGCAAGTGATTGTGTGCAATGCAGTCTTCCATAATGTGCATAACAGTATGGGGTGCTGTGTTGCATCCTGCACATGCATCAGCAACTGAGTCATCCAGCCTCTTCTGATAACTCAAGAGGGTTAGATGATGCTTACTTCTCAGCCTTGCCAGGTGGACCCTACCCTCACGAGAGAGTTAGGATTCAGAGGGGTGGATATCAGGAGGCTGTGCATGCAGCTGTGTTGTCTTTGAGTGAATGAATGGAGTGGTGAGCAATCTGAGCATGGATATGCTTCTGGAAGCTGGTTTGAGGGGGGGCAAGGGGGGAGAGATGATAGTACTGTATTTGTGTATGATATTGTGTGCTGGATGTTGTTTTGATGCTCCTCAGTGTAAATGGAGGTCCTGCCATGTAGCGTAATGGATGGTGTGGGTTTGTGGAGACTGCGACAAGAATTTGTGTGGCTCTCATGTCTAGATGATCCTTGACTTTTGAGAACTTTGGTTTCTTGGCGTAAGTGGTCTGTAGGTGTAGTAGCTGTGCAGCCTGTGGTTATTTTTAGCAGTGGTGGGCAGCGCAAATGAAAAAGGACCTTGCGCAAGCACAATGCACACTCCACAGTTCACTACCTTGCGCAAGTGCAGAGTGCGCAATCTGACCAATATTTAGCTTGCACAATGTCGCAAAGTTCAAGCGCAAACCATTTGCATATATTCGTGGGAATTACTGTAAAATATTGAGATATTTAGCTGAATTAGCATACTTACTTCCTTTTATTTATTACTATTATTTTCCAATATTTGTAACTTGTGCAAGTGCGCAATCTAATATTTAGCTTGAGCAGTGTTTCAAAGTGCTAGCGCAAACCATTTCCATACATTTGTGAGAATTGCTGTAAAGTTCTGAGATATTTAAATAAATTAGCACACTTACTTACTTTTATTTATTATTATTCTATCTATCTATTGCCAGACGCCTTAATCCCGTAAAGGGTGGCCACTGGCCGCAACAAATCGCCTCCATGTCACCCTGTCCCCTGCCATTTCACTGCCCTGCTCCCATCTCACACCCCTCTCTCTCATAGCTCTCCACTTCATCCCTCCATCTCATCCTTGGCCTCCCCCCCTCCCTCTCACTCACATTCACTCTCCTTGTTACTCTCTTTCCTTTCCATATGGCCAAAACACCTTAATGCGTTTCTCCTAACGCTTCGTATCACATCCACATCCACACCACAAGAATCCATCACTTCATCTGTCAGTCTGTCTCGACATGCTCCTCTCAAATAACTAATTTATTTCTACTCTCTCTCGGTCATTTGAATTTCACACTCTGCATCTGGCTGCCAAGACTGGGCAGTACAGCCGGTATTCCTGGTACTGGGGGCATCCATTACTGACAAATTACTTCACACATTGTGAATAAGATGGTAGGACCGGAGCAATTCAATGTTAACTCATGGAAGTTCATATAGACGAGTGAGCGGAGTGGAGGCCGGAGAGGGACAGGGAAACAAAGACTGTGATGTTGCCAGTTTTACTTTTATCTTCATTTTCTCAAGATGTTTTATTTAATAATTTAATATAGATATACAATAGCATCTGCAATTCCTTGCAAAAATCATTAAAACATTATTTAAATAAAATGTCTGCAGACTAATAAATTACTAGGCTGTGGATATTTAAATATGTTTTAATGATTCTTGTAAGGAATTGCATATGCTTCTCTTAATATGGTAAATGATGTATTTTTTATTGATTATTTTTCATTAATAATAATAATTTAAAAAATATTAAAATACATTATCTCTGTTGAAGCATTTTAAGAAATGCTACTACCCTCTGCCTCCCATCAACAATCCAGCCCTCGCGACGCACCCAAGCCTCCCCCATCCCTTGTTCAACCATGCGTGCAGCTCCCAAGACCAAGTGTCCTGTGGATTGCACAGTGCACAATCCACAGGACAGATGCGCAAGGCAGGTGCGCAAGCGCAACTAAATTTGCGCTTGCGCACCTGCCCAGCACTGATTTTTAGGACCTTGTTCTGTACAGTCTGTAGGATGTTGTAGTGTGCTTTAGTGAAGTTAGAGGCCCAAGCAGGGTTTTCATACTTCATCATTGAACGTATATACAGTAATCCCCGTAAGACCTGGACGCCCAAGTCACGAACACCCCAAGTCCCAGACATTTTGGGCTCATGTCTTCAGAACCCCCAAATGCCCCTGTTTCATTTCATTTTTTTGTTTGTGAAGGCTCTAACATGCTTGCATGCATTGGCCTTGGTCACCTAATGGCAGCTATCCATGCTGCTCGATCTATGGCAGCCTCCCTGTTCAGTCCCATAACCCTGAGGTCACACTTAATGACCTTGTCCCATGTCTTTCTTGGTCTACCCCTCACAACCCCTCCCCCAATATTTACACTTCTCACCTTCTGCACCCAATTATCATCCCCCATCCTCTCCACATGCCTAAACCATCTCATACCTCTCCTCATCACAACACCAATACTCTCCAGTCCCATCCTACCTCTCAACTCTTCAATCGTAAACCCAGCCCCCTCAGGCCTTGCAGGCAAAGACGCACTGCACATCCACCTAATCATTGTCATTTCTGTACGTTTGAGCCTGTGAATATCTTCTTCCTTTACTGCCCAGGTCTCACTACCATACAACATCACACTCCTAACACATGCTGCATACAAAGACCCTTTAGCACATAGGGAGAGTCCTCTCAATGTCAGGAGAGGCAACAGCTCCCTGAACTTCTTCCAACCACTTCTCACCCTAGCAACCGAGCTAGCTCCAGCCCCACCTCCAGCACATAACATGTCTCCCAAATAACAAAACTCCTCCACACACTCAAGAGGCTCACCAGCAAGTTCAAACCTTTCACACCTAACAATCTCCACCTGCTCTCCCCAACACGCCGCACACATAAAATGAGCATTATCTCGCAGTCCACCTCTAATACCAGTACATCTCTTGAGCACCTATTTATCACAAACACTGCACAAGATGGAATCATTTCCCACACCTTTGTGGCAAATTGCACATGGCCACTCTCCATCTTCTTTGACTGTTCCACCACCAACCCTAGATATCATCACTTTTGTTTTATCTGCATTTACTCTTAAGCCCTTGTGCCCCATACCATCTCTCCACTTCCTAAATCTTTCCTCCGCCTCCCTTTCATTCTCTGCAATCTAACACCAAATCATCAGCATCTCCCACGGGAGTCCATCTCTGAAGTCACTGAGAGGGCTTCAAGTACCATGATAAACAACAAGGGACTCAAAACTGATCCCTGATGCACACCAAGTCACAGAAAACCCATCACTCAAATCTCCATTCACTCTTACCTGGGTGTGAGCACCCACATACCTGGCCATAACCACCCTAACCAGCCACTTTTCCAACCCAAGCTTTCTCATTGCCCACTTCACCACCTCTCTAGGGACTCTTGTCAAAGGCCTTTTCCAAATCAACAAAAAGAAAATACAGCCCCCAAAGTGCAAAAATAACTTTTTTTACCCATAAGTTTGAATTTGGCGCACAGCACTGAACAGCTGTGTTATGGCGCATATTTCCTCCGACATCTGCTAGAGCAACCCTGCCTTATCCCCATTTCCCACCTACACATCATCGTGATTGCACACTCGTCATCATGGCTGCCCTTGTGCTCACTTTTGTGGTGGTGCCCTACCTACTACAGGCTCTGCTGCTCCTCCGCTGTCTCTTCTTCGTGTATGTGATGATGGCCTCGCCGCCTGAGAAGAGGAAACGAGTGGTGTTGACTCTGGAGAGGAAGCGGGAGATATTGGAGAAGGTGGATGCGGGATGGTCGACGTCCTTCATCCTGCATGAATTTAACCTGGCCCGCTTTACCTTGTTTGATATCAAGAAGTCCCGGGACAAACTCACCCAGTACACGGCTGACTTCGCATCGAAGACCAAACGCAATGTGCAGAGGAAGATTATGTACCCTCTCAGGTTTGCAGAAGTCGACTGCTTCACACTGGTTTGGTATCGTGCTGCCGGTGGTGCGTTGTACGGAGCTGAAGGCTGCTGCCGAGAAGTTCATAAGGTTACACAACACCCCAGACTTCAAGGCATCCGAGGGTTGGCTCTTCGCGTTCAAACTACGACATGGACTTACCAACCGTAAGGTCCATGGTGAAGCTCTGGACGCCAATGAGGAGGGAGTAGAAGAGTTTCGACAGAAGGTGAAGGGCTTGATTGACAGTGAGGGCCTCACTCTCGGTCAAGTCTATAATGCTGACGAAACTGGCCTATTCTATCGCTTGCTGCCTACGAACACTCTAGCTGAGGGAGAAGCGTTCACCTGGCCACAAGCTTTCCAAGCAACGGATATCTGCTTTGTGTTGTGCTAATGCTAACGGCATGCACCGGCTCAAGCCCGTTATTGTTGGCCGTGCAATGCAGCTTTGGTGCCTTCATGGGGTGGTGGATGTCCTTCCTGTCATTTGGTACCATTCTGTGAAGGCTTGGTTCACAGCCAAGATCTTCAAAGACTGGTTTCACCAGCACTTCGTCAGGGAGGTCATCGATTACCAGACAAAGACACTGAGAATCCCACCTGACCAAGTAAAGGCTCCCCTTCTTCAGGACAGTGCAGCGAGAATGCCTGACACTAGGGTCATTAGGAGACTTTGGCCGTCACCCTAAGTTACGCTGTAAATCACTGTTTGATATAACTGTACAATAAAACTCTATAACCCAAGAGTGCTGTAACTCACCTCGTTGATACTATCTATGTCTCACGACTTTATTCTGGCTGTGCTTAATGATCCATAATCAACTTCCCAATCTCCCTACAAGTATCTACGACCACGCTATCGAGATTGGTGACAGCGATGAACCACAATAGCGCACGCTATCAAGATTGGTGGCAGGCATTAATTACGAACCAAGTACTATAAACTATGCTATCGTGATTTGCGGCGCGGTAAACTACGACAAACTATGCCTTACCAGTTTGTACAGTGCTCATTGATATTAGTTTATACGCTTGTCGATATATGCAGCAGACTACTATCATGAACCGCTACAATGGTAAACTACGATATCTACCTCACTACGTTCACGGAGAGTGGTGGCGAGCTGTAAACGAAGCTGATTAACGTCTCAGTCAAAGCAGTCTATGACTCCTCTGCAAGCAACAACCAGCAATCAAACAAAACAAACAAGACTCGCTCCTAACCACCTCAGCCACAACTCCACGATTTATGAGAAACAATAGCAGCAATAAACTACGTTTATCAACAACTCTACGAGCCTACAAGCCTGTAAGCCTACAAAGTCAACAAGTCAGTGAACCATTGAATCTACGAGTCGACATTATCAAGACTGACAAGAAGCAACGCTACAATCAAAGCAAGATATTACAATTCTATAAGCAAACTTCAGGCAAGTGAAACGTTTCCAAGATCAGCTATAAGTTCGCAACATACAGCAAGAAACTACAAGTAAATGCTGTAAAAGAAACCACAAGCATCTCAAGAAACTACAGTTATACAGTCAAGTAACCACAAGCGAGTGTACAATAAGAACGAGTTACGAGTAAGAAAAAGAAAGAAAAAAGAAGAGCAGGAAGAAGAAACAGCAAAAGTGAGTGAAGTGTCACCTGAGTAAAGCCCAACACAACTGAATTACCCCCACCCACCAGGAAGAGGCAAGTGAGTGTCTGCTTACCCCAGTGATGACACTGAGTGCTGATGTAGAAATACCAGGACCCTGACCTACCTCAATCAAACCCTACCAGCACTCTTCAGCCAACATCACTATCATCAGCAGCAACACCCTAGCCAGTATTCCCATTACAGTTATTATCAGTGCGTCTAACATTTACTCTGTTAGTTAACAGTACAACTTCATTACACATTGATAGACAGTTATAAATCCTTACATCAGCATATAATACAAACATATGAAAATCTAGTGAGATCAGAGAATCAAAATACAAGTACACATGTATCCTTCATATTACAGTGACAAGAAAAATCGAGTGAAAATGCCTAACACAAATGGAGCTAGCAACAGTATGCTATACTCATCACACACATTAGTACTTACAACCTATACCTAAGGATTAATTTTAAAATGAGCAAACATATCAAGTTGACTTCACAGCCTTTGGAGGACTATAGTGTCAAGTGATGTGTGGTACAAATGAAACTAATTGAAAACTGTACATATTGTAAATATTGTATGTATAATTTTATATAAAATAACAAAATATGGGTTATATAAAATATCATCTTCAGTAATAACAGTTCAACTTAACTCAGCCTTAAAAAGGGTCCCAAGGATTAGGTAGCAATTACGCAAGCTCGGACACCACCGAAAAAGCGAACACAAGTGATAAAACTAGAGAAAATCAACACATACAAAAATTAATTAAGATCGCATAACAAACAAACAAAAATAAGTGCAACTGATGCTACAAATACCTCAATACAGCATAAACTCTTTCTATAAATGAAACAAAGAGCAAAATTATCGTTCTCCAAGAGCCATTTGTAATGCACATCATCATTATCATTGACCTCTTCACGACTGGATTAGCTACTTATATGGTCTGTAATACAATTGATTACTGCTATTATGTTACTACTGTGTAATTATATGCATGTGCACACAATTGTGTTGCAATTTACATTGTACCATACAATGTAGTTGTACAATATTACTAGTTACCACAAATACCTACGATGTTACTGCAGTTACTACAATATTACTGCAGTTGCTACAGTTATATAACTACAAACACTTGCATTACTGCAATTATGTTACAGTTGCCACATTTATATAATTACAGTTTTATGGCCAACACAGTTATGTAACAGTTGCATTAACAAGATGTAATTATAATTTTATGGCCAACACATTTATGTAACAGAAGCATTAACAAGATGTAACTATAATTTTATGGCAAACACAATTATGTAACAGTTGCATTAACAAGATGTACAGTAACTATAATTTTATGGCCAACACAATTATGTAACAGTTGTATTAACAAGATGTAACTAATTTTATGGCAAACACAACTATGTAACAGTTGCATTAACAAGATGACTATAATTTTATGGCAAACACAACTATGTCACAGTTGCAGTAACAGAGTGTTATGTTAGTCACTTGCGTAACAATTGCATTAAAATGATGTAACTGTAATAGCATTAACACGATGTAACTGCAATAGTAATCCCTCCATTATCTGTTGTAATAGAGCCAAGGGCATGTTCGGAAATTGGTCTTGTCAGATATTGGCCCTGACGCTCCTGCACTGGTACTTTTGGACCCTAACCTAACCTGACAGAAAACCACCTACCTACCTCCCTACCGGACATGCATAGCACTTATTTAAGACTCCATTCACATAAATAATGGACACAAAGCATGAATTAATAGAAATTTAACCAAAAAATTATGATTTTGAGATGAATAAGGCAGAGATGTTCACCAGTTGACAGCATAGTGGAAGTAGGTATCGGACATGGAAATCACTATGAAAATCACCTTTTCTCACATCTTATGCACTAAAATATGGGATACAAAGCATGAAATGAATAAATTGTTACCAGAAAATGATGGTTTAGAGGTGAGTATGGCAAAGATGTTCACCAGTTGACAGCATAGTGGAAGTAAGTATCGGACATGGAAATCACTATGAAAATCACCTTTTCTCACATCTTATGCACTAAAATATGGGATACAAAGCATGAAATAAATAAATTGTTACCAGAAAAATGATGATTTATAGGTGGGTATGGCAAAGATGTTCACCAGTTAACAGCATGTTGAAAGTAAGTATTGGACATGGAAATCACTATGAAAATCACCTTTTTCACAGCTTATGCACTCAAATATGGGACACAAAGCATGAAAAAATAAATTAACAGAAAATGATGATTTAGAGTTATGGCAGATTTTTACTACTTTGCAGCATGCTGAAAATAGGTAACACACATGAAAATCATTATGAAAATCGCCTTTTTCACAGCCTGTGCATAAAATTAATGAAATGGAAAGAACAAAACTAGGATTTATGCAGTAGTTAGGGTTCTTACAGCAAGCCTGTGGCCGTCGTGAGGAATAACCCGCCCCCTCTTCCCAGACCCTGACAGTATGAAGGTCCACCTGAAAGGCCTACAGTAATCCACCGTTGCAAATCACTAAATCCTTGGCACTCTGAATTCATAACACTGCGCACTCTTTTCTTGCATTGCACTTCAAACTCATCAGTGTTCATTAGCACTTTTCACCAAAATCCTTTCACTCTGAATTCTAAATTCTTAACACTGAACATTGATTTTTTCACTGCACAACACTGTACATTCCCATGTGGTCTAGTTTTTTTTTTTTTTTTTAATGCAAGGAAGAAGGAACCAAAGGCCAGGGCCCGCATACTGTTTCTTCCAAGAAAAAGTAAAAACAGTACAAAAGAGAGCCAAATTCAAGATCCATTCATTTCTAGATGCCTGGACACACTGCATTTGAAAGATGGGAGATCATAGGAAGTAGAGAATACAGACAGAGGGAGACAGTTCCAGAGTTGACCAGTTGCATTAATGAAGGACTGGGAGTAACAGTTAACTCTTGCATTAGAGAGTTGGACAGAAAAGGGATGAGAGTTTGTTGCTAGACAGGTACTACGTGCCCGTCGTAGAGGTGGAGGGATGCAAGCAGACAGTTCAGAGGAACAGTGACCATTGAAGTAGCGATAGAAGAGAGATAAAGAAGCAACAGTGCGGCGAAGAGACAAAGGTTGAAGGGAATCAGTAAGAGGAGGAGAGTTAATGAGACGAAAAGCCTTTGACTCCACCCTATTGAGAAGAACTGCATGTGGGGAGCCTCGCCACACATGAGAGTTGTACTCCATACACGGGCGAATAAAACCCGTGTACAAGGTCAACATCTGTGCAGGGGTAAAGAAAGTTCGGAGTCGGCCCAGCACACCTAATCTCTTGGCAGCAGATTTCACAAGAGATGTAATATGTTCTTTCCAAGACAAATCCCAAGAGAATGAAACCCCTAGCATGTTCAAGGATGATGCAGGACTGAGCTGGACATTATTAAACATTAGTGGGTAATCCTGAGGAAGATTTTGTCGGGTTGATAAGTGTAAGAACTGAGTTTTTGATGCATTAAAAATAACAAGATTATTTTTACCCCAATCAGAGATATGAGCCAAGTCAGACATTAGGTATGCCATAGCCTCATTCCTTGTTTGCTGAAGTAACTGCTGAGATGGACGTTGCAGAAATCGAATGGAAAGGTGAAGGGTGGAATCATCAGCATATGAGTGGATAGGGTTAGATGTACAGCTTAGTCACTGTCAGAGTCCGAGAGGAGATGTTGCAGGCAGCATAGGGGCTCGTCGGAGGGACGTGGTGATAGGCTACTCACTGCAGATGACTACGAAGACAGCCACAAACTCACATCCAGTGTTGACTCCACCCTGGCCGATGTGCTGGGCTGTGGCTCAGAGCTCGAAGGCCTGTCTTGGGGAGGCAGTGGTGTGGAGCCAGGCTGAGCACGGCGGGGGTAATGGGCCTGAAAAAAAACTGTCAACGGTTGATTGACATAAGGAATGACGATTCTGGCGATTGATGATGCGCTGCCTAAAAGCTTGCACTTCCTTCACAAGCCCCAAGAGCCCCATCTCCCTGTTGCAGTCCAGGTGTTCTAGGTAGTCCAAGACGAACTCCACATGTTCCCGAAATGTGCTCAGCTTGGGGATGGCTGGAGTAGTGACGTGCTGAGAGGAGTCCGCATCATCGTCGCTGTCCTTGTCGGAATCTTCAAGCTGGGTGCTCGTACCAGCAGCTGAATATGCGATCTCATTATCAGACATGATCTGATACCCAGGATCGCCCTCGTCATCATCCAACCACTCACGCACTTCGTCCACATCCACATCGTCGCCACCCGCACGAAGACGTGCATGGAAGTCATCCACGTCAAAACCTAGAAAGTCAAGCACCACATCACTTCCATGAAGCAGACGAGACAAACCACTTTCCGGAGTCTTGAAGGAGACTTCCTTCCGTGCACTGGCCCAGTTGTAGATGGCACACTTGAGGTTGTAGCGATGAAGGTTTTCCATTGTCCGCTGGCCTCGCATGTCTCGTCCCTCCCTGCGCTTGTCCTCGTCCTTGGGGACAGCCATTACCTCATCCAGGAACTTCCGACAGTACAACCTCTTCGTAGCCATGATCACTCCTTGGTCCATTGGTTAGATGAGAGCAGTAGTATTAGGTGGCAAAAACAAGCACCTAATGCGGCCATTCTCAGCCACCAACTCCTTGTTGGATGGATGCACAGGTGCATTGTCCAGAATCAGGATGGCCTTTGCCTGGTCGTGCGGGATTCCCAGTGTGTTTGTCTGATAATGGATAACCTCCTTGATGAAGTGCTGGTGAAACCAATCTCTGAAGATCTTGGCTGTGAACCAAGCCTTCACAGAATGGTACCACACGACAGGAAGGACGAAGGCACCGAGGCTGCTTTGCACAGCCAACAATAACGGGCTTGAGCTGGTGCATGCCGTTAGCATTGGCACAACACAAAGCAGAGATCTGTTGCTTTGAGAGCTTGCGGCCAGGTATATGCTTCTCCGTCTCCTCTGCTAGAGTGTTCATGGGCAGCGAGCAATAGAATAGGCCAGTTTCGTCAGCATTATAGACTTGACCGAGAGTGAGGCCCTCCCTGTCGATCAAGCCCTTCACCTTCTGCCAAAACTCTTCTACTCCCTCCTCATTGGCGTCCAGAGCTTCGCCATGGGCCTTACGGTTGGTAAGTCCGTGTCGTAACTTGAACGCGAAGAGCCAACCCTCGGATGCCTTGAAGTCTGGGGTGTCGTGTAACCTTGCGAACTTCTCGGCAGCAGCTTTCAGTTCCATACCACGCACCAGCACACCAGCAGCACGTTGTTGACGATACCAAATCAGCGTGGAACGGTAGATTGGGAGTAAACATAACCTTCCTTTCCACATTCCTTTGGTTTTCGATGTGAAGTCAGCCTTGCACTGGTGGAGTTTGTCTCGGGACCTCTTGATATCAAACAAGGTAGAGCGAGGGAGGTTGAATTCACGGAGGATGGATGACGACAACCATCATGCGTCCACTTTCTCCAATATCTCCCGCTTCTTCTCCAGAGTCAAAACCACTCATTTCCTCTTCTCTGGCAGCGGGGCCATCATCACACACACAATGAAGAGGCAGAAGAGGAGCAGCAAGGCCTGCAGCAGATAGGGCACCACCACAAAAACAAGCACGTGAGCGGCCATGACGAGATGCGTGCGTGCACACTAGATGGCAGGTGAACAGGAACTGGGGAGGAGGCAGGCTGGCTCTAGTGGACGTCTGGGCAGTTGGTGCAAAAACAGAGCTGGTCGGTTGCATGCCAAATTCAGACTGACACATCAAAAAAATGGGATTTTTTTCGGGTTTTTTCATTTTTTTTTTCATTTTTGGGTTCCAAACATCCCAGCCAATGACGTCCGGACAGTGGGGGTGTCCGGTTATTGGGCGTCCGGATACTTGAGAGATTACTTTACAGAAGTTACTGATAAAAACCATATATGTACTGTAAATTTTTGAAAACAATAAATATGGGTGTTTTGCATACTGAATTGTACCAAAAATAATTTGTTCTGTTACATTTTTATGCCAATTTTCATTCTGTCATGTTATTTGTGTATATTTATTATTGCCGTATCATAGGACAGCAAATCACCCAGGGGGTTTAGGGTGGGTTCGTGGAATGTGGGAAGTTTGAGAGGAAGAGCAGGGGAAGTTGTTGAGGGATTTAGTAGGAGGTGGGTGGATGTGGCATGTCTGCAGGAAGTCCGGTACAGGGGTGGATCAGCCAGAAAGATTGCTGGGAAGGATTGCTACTATAAATTGTTTTGGCAGGGGGGAACTGACGGATATGGGGGTGTGGGGGTGTTGGTTGCGGAGAAATGGGTGGAGTATGTTATGAATGTCATAAGAGTAAGTGATAGGATAATAGTAGTGAAAATTTTGATCGGACGGGTGATGGTTTCAGTTATATCAGCATATGCTCCGCAGGTAGGATTGGATGACGCAGAGAAGGATAGATTTTGGGATGATTTAATACGTGTAGTAAGTGGTATGGGTGATGATGAGGTAGTGGTTCTGGGAGGGGATTTAAATGGTCATGTTGGTGAAGCAGCTCAAGGGTATGAAGGAGTCCATGGAGGATGTGCATATGGTGTGAGGAATGCGGAAGGGGAAAGAATACTCGAGTTTGGGGAGGCTATGGACATGATTGTGTGCAACACACATTTTAGAAAAAGAGTGAGTAGATTGATTACGTACGAGTCCGGGGGAAATAGTAGCCAGATAGATTATTTTCTGGTAAGGAGGGTTGATAGGAGATTAGTGAGGGATGTTAAAGTTATAGGAAGCGAGGAGTGTGTTCAGCAGCACAAACTGTTGATTTGTGACATGGTGCTTAAGGAACGAGTGATGAGAAGGATGACATATGTACCTAGGAGGAAAATATGGAAGCTGAGAAACCAATCAGTAAGGGATGCCTTTTATAGTGAGATGAGGAGAGTGGTGGCTGAACAGGAAGCCAAAGATAGAGACGTTAATGAACAGTATGGAGCCCTTAAGAACAACCTCTTGAGAGTTACCGATGCAGTATGCGGTTGGACAAGAGGCCCACCAAGACATAAAGTAACTTGGTGGTGGGATGAGGGTGTAGAAGCCGCAGTTAAGGAGATGAGAAGGCTTTTCCGGGAATGGAAGAAGGGTGGTAACAGGGAGGAGTACTTGGCTACCAAGCGCAGGGCTAGAAGAGAGGTTTACAGGGCGAAGTCTGAGTCACAGAGACTTTTACTTGATAATCTAAATCATGAAGGAAGGAAAAATATGGTTTTTAGGGTGGCAAATCAGATGAAGAGAGATAATCGGGACATTGTAGGCGAGCAGTGTGTGAAGAATGATGAAGGAAGGGTAGTGGTAAACAGTGAGGATATTAAAGATGCATGGAGAGAGCATTATAGCCGGTTGTTTGAATGAGGAGTTTGATTGGGATAGGGAAGGTTTGGAGCCAGCTGATCCAGTGTTTGGCCCTTGGCCTTTGATTAACGCTGCTACTGTGAGTAAGGCAATAGGCAGGATGCGGGTGGGGAAGGCGGCAGGTGTGTCTGGGTTGACTGCCGAAATGTTGAAGGCCTCAGGAGATATTGGGGTGAGGTTAGTCACTGACCTGATAAATATGATTATATATGAGTGTGTGGTCCCAGATGATTGGCTGAAGAGTGTAATTGTAAATGTGTACAAAGGGAAGGGTGATGCCCTGGAAAGGGGAAATTACAGAGGTATAAAGCTCTTAGATCAGATAATGAAAGTAATGGAGAGAGTTCTAGAAGGTATGATTAGAGAAAGAGTGAATATCAATGAGATGCAGTTTGGGTTTATGCCAGGCAGGGGGACCACTGATGCCATATTCATTGTTCGACAGCTTCAGGAAAAATATATTGGCAAGAAAAGGGAATTGTATTTTGTTTTTGTTGATTTGGAAAAGGCCTTTGACAGAGTCCCTAGAGAGGTGGTGAAGTGGGCAATGAGAAAGCTGGGGTTGGAAGAGTGGCTGGTTAGGGTGGTTATGGCCATGTACGTGGGTGCTCACACTCAGGTAAGGGTGAATGGAGCTTTGAGTGATGAGTTTCCCGTGAATGTTGGTGTGCATCAGGGGTCAGTTTTGAGTCCCTTGTTGTTTATCATGGTGCTTGAAGCCCTCTCACGTGACTTCAGAGAGGGACTCCCATGGGAGATGTTGTATGCTGATGATTTGGTGTTGATTGCTGAGAATGAAGGGGAGGCTGAGGAAAGATTTAAGAAGTGGAGAGATGGTATGGGGCTCAAGGGCTTAAGGGTAAATGCAGATAAAACAAAAGTGATGATATCTAGGGTTGGTGGCGGTACAATCAGAGGAGTGGGAGAGTGGCCATGTGCAGTTTGCCACATGGGTGTGGGAAGTAATTCCATCTTGTGCAGTGTTTATGATAAGTGGGTGCACAAGAGATGTAGTGGTATTAGAGGTAGACTGCGAGATAATGCTGATTTCATGTGTGCGGTGTGTCGGGGAGAGCAGGCGGAGATTGTTAGGCGTGAGAGGGTTGAACTTGCAGGCGAGTCTCTTGAGTGTGTGGAGGAGTTTTGTTATTTGGGAGATATGTTATGTGCTGGAGGTGGGGCTGGAGTTAGCTCGGTTGCTAGAGTGAGAAGTGGTTGGAAGAAGTTCAGGGAGCTGTTGCCTCTCCTGACATTGAGAGGACTCTCCTTACTTGCTAAGGGGTCTTTGTATGCAGCATGTGTTAGAAGTGTGATGCTGTATGGTAGTGAGACCTGGGCAGTAAAGGAAGAAGATATTCGCAGGTTTAAACATACAGAAATGACAATGATTAGGTGGATGTGCAGTACGTCCCTGCGTGCAAGGCCTGGGGGGGCTGGGTTTACGATAGAAGAGTTGAGAGGTAGGATGGGACTGGAGTGTATTGGTGTTGTGATGAGGAGAGGTAGGCTGAGGTGATTTGGACATGTGGAGAGGATGGGGGAGGATAATTGGGTACAGAGGGTGAGAAGTGTTAATATTGGGGGTGGGGTTGGGAGGGGTAGACCGAGAAAGACATGGGATGAGGTCATTAAATGTGACTTAAGGGTTAAGGGACTGAATAGGGAGGCTGCCAGAGATCGAGCAGCGTGGAGAGCCGCCATTAGGTGACCAAGGCCGACACATGCAAGCATGTTGGAGCCTTCAAAAACGAAACGAAAACGAAACGATAGTGTTGTACCGCAGCCTGCCACAGGAAGAAGCATACACCTGTAGTCCTTGTTGTGGAAGATTTTAATATGCAGCCTATCAGTTCTTGGTGGTAGGTGGTTATGACCATTACCCACTTACTTGATGTAGTGCTGCCTACTTCTTTTTTTCACCTTTATCATTCTGTGCCTGCCCTCCACTCTTACTATTTCTCCCATCTTTCCTTTCACTTTTTATTACTCTTTCCATTTCAGGTACCTTTACACTGAGTGACAAGCCCAATGGTTTCCTGTAAGCCAGGAAACCATTTACAATGCTGGGTGGTAACTACATAACCAACTCCTACGAGTTCCCAACATGTTAGTAAACAGGTTGGCGGATTGTTAGTTCCCCTCCACGTAAAATAAATAACTCAGACAGCCACCCCTTGCAGGATTATGGCATATGGCTATAGTCAGATGGACAGAAGTGAATTCTGGAATGCCCTTTCTCACTCTTTATTTTATTTCCCTCTGCCTGTGGCCTCCAGTCTTTTAAATGCCAAGTATTCATATGCACAAATCGCAATATTAATGTACAGTATCTTGAATTTTGGCTCTTTTGTTTTATTTTTATTGCAGTCTTGCAGCCTTTGGTTCCTTCTTCTCTACATTCAAGGAAAAGAAATTATGCCGTGAGTAGCACTGAGAAATGAAAGAATGCTGTATTGAACACCCTTAGTTAATGTCCCTTCATTCATGTCAAAAATTAATGAGTGCCTTGAGTTTGTTTCATTTCATTTGTATCAAAGACTAATGGGCATCAAGTTCTCTCCCTTCATTTATACAAAGATTAACAGGAGTTGTTTCCCTGTATTTATGTCAGAGATTAATGAACATCCTGAGTTGTTTCCCTTCATTTAGAAAAACATTTGTTACTGATATGGTTTAGTTTTTTTTTTTGCTAATAATTTTTCATGTGGCTGACTGTAGATTTATTTGTACAGTCTAGTTATATGGGTAGGTTTTTGTGCATTTTTAGTTCTGTTGATTTATACAGGACTAGAATAAGTCTGTTTTGACCTGACAGACTCATAACGTCTTTTGGCTTGGTTGATGGCCAAGTGCAGTCAGACTGGAGAATTACAGGTAGTTTGACTACTGTGTAAGGAAGCTCATTCCTATCTCATCACTAAGGAAGGAAGAAATAATGATGAATTAGCACTAAGCCATAATATGGCTATATGGCACTGTAGCAGTTGAGGGAAAATAAAGGTCCCCCCAAAAGCACGAAAATATAAAAGATGAGAGGAAAGACAGAAGGGCAGAAAAGGACAGTAAGAAGAGAAAGTCTGGAGACAAAAATGCCCCTTTTACTCTCCTTTCATGACATACAGGGCTGCTTGGGAAGTATTTCCCAAGGAAAAGGGAGGGAAGGATAAGAATGAAGGGGAGGGGAAAGGAAGGGTAAGGGGAAGGAGAGGAAAGAAAGGAAATGAGTAAAGGGAATGGAAAGGAAGGATAAGGGGAGGGGAAGGAATGGCAAGGATAAAGGGTAAGGGTAAGGAAGGATAAGAATAAAGGGGAAGGAGAGGAAAGAAGGAAAAGAATAAGGGGAATGGAAAGGAAGGATAAGGATATGGGGAATGGAAAGGAAGGTTAAGAGGAAGGGGTAGGAAGGACAAGGATAAAGAGGAAGGAGTAGGAAGGATAAAGATGGAGGGGAACAAAGGACAAAGACGAAGGGGAAGAAACGATAATGATAAGGACAAAGAGAAAGAAGGAAAGATAAGGATAGAGAAGGAGGGATAGGGATAAGTGGAAGGAAGTATATGGATGAGGGGAAGGAGAAGGAACGATAAGGGGAAGATGGATGGAGAAGGGGAAGAAGGAAGGATAAGAGGAAGGAGAAGGAAGGGTAAGGGGAAGGAGAAGGAAAGATAAAGGGAAGGAGAGGGAAGGATAAGGATAAGGGGAAGGAAGGAAGGATAAAGATAAGGAGATGGAAGGATAAGGATAAGGGGAAGGAAAGCTAAGGATAAGGGGAAGGTGAAAGAAGGATAAGGATAGGGGGAGGGGAAATGAAGGATAAAGATAGGGGGAGGGGAAAGGAAGGATAAGGATAAGGGGAACGGAGAGGAAGGATAAGGATGCAGGGAAGGAGAAGAAAGAATAAGGCTTATTAAATTTTATGCATCCATAAAGTAGCATTCATTTTAAAGTTCCCTGGTCCTGTCAGATGAAAACAAACTGACTGCAGTTATGTATGTGTATTTACATTTTTATTTACTATTAACCTGTATAATATAAGGAAGTGGTTGATTATCTCATCCACTGTGCGGCACCAACGATAGTAAGGGTAAAGGGAAAGTTGGAGTCGGTATAGATGGAAGTGTAGAGGGATGTGTCCTATGCGGAATCTGGTCAGAAGGACGTCAGTAATTCAGTCAGGAGACTGGGCCCAAGGATGAGGGGGGAGGAATCCATCCAGTAGCATCGTATGGTTGCCATCTCGTTTTCATTTCGTTTTTATTTTTGAAGGATCCAGCATGCTTGCATGTGTCGACCTTGGTCACTTAATGGTGGGTCTCCATGCTGCTAGATCTCTGGCAGCTTCCATATTTAGTCCCTTAATCCTGAGATCACACTCAGTGACCTTGTCCCTGGTCTTTTTCGGTCTACCTCTCACTACCCTACCCCCAACATCCTCTCCACATGCCCAAACCATCTACTGTAAATCTACCCCTCCTCATCACAACACCAACACACTCCAGTCCCATCCTACCTCTCAACTCATCCATCGGTTGTGTCAGAAATAAAACCCCAAGAGAGGAGTTCCAATGATCGTGGCAGGCTTTATTGAGTAAGGCCCTCTGAGTGGATAGGACTAATGGGAAACGGTTGAGAACGGCCGAAGTGTGAGCCATTTTTGCTGCAGCATCAGCAATTTCGTTGCCTTTGATCCCTTAGTGTGCTGAAGCCCACTGAAGTCACAGTCCAGCCACTGTCATGCAGCAGCAAGAGTAAACACTGGATAGAGTACTCTAGGGACTTGCAAGTGGCAGGGGAGTGGGAGAGGATGAGGGAGAGGGAAGACTGACAATCTGTAAAGAGAACAAGAGAACTACAAATGTGGGGGCCTGAAGAACAGCAAATAGCTCACCTGTGATATTGGGATGGCAGGGCCTGATCCGCCAAGTCTGGCACAGGGTCAGATCCTTTAAGTATATTACTGCAGACATAGAGGGTGGAGAGGCTGTGTGATGAGAACCATCAGTATAGATCCTAAAGAAGCTGAGGCAGTCAATTCGGTGAATACAAGCGGAGCAAGAAAAGAAAGCTGGGACTTTGAGAGGCAAGGAGGAGGAGTAACAGAGATGAGAGGAGATAGGTCAGTACAAGGTGGAAAAGTAGAGATGACAAGGGTAGGTATGCAAGGTGGAGGCGAGAGGGACAGGACCTGAAAATGACGTACAATAATGCCCTGATATAAAAAGGAACTTGGGTCTTAGGTCACACTGTGGACTAGTGGGGAACCCACCCAGAGAGAGGAAAAGACTATGAAGGGGATGGGAAGTTGGCAGGGACAGGGCTCTACACAGGGAAAAATAGCTGAGATGGTGACATTGGTCCAAGAGTGGCAAAAGACTGCTCTGCATGAAGAGAGTGTGGGAGAGGAAGACATCATCCCAGTTGCTATGAGGAGAGTGGAGTTCTGGATCACATCCGCCATACATAGTGTCAATGGAACAGCCACCCCATACAGAATACTGCCATAGTCAGTGCAGCTAAGGATACCCATCTTGTAATTGTGGAGGAGGGTGTTGCGATCTACATCCCCAGAGAGAGTGGTCAGGTGGCACATGACATTTAGAGCAAGAAAAATGAAGGTGGTGTATGTGAGATTTCCATGTAAGAACCAGGCCATCAGTTCGTATACCAAGGTAGGTGTGATACCTCTTCAGAGGGACCATAGAGGAGGCCAGCTGGACTACAGGGAGAGCTGGGAGTTCCAGGTGAGTGTGGACCATGGCTGCATTCTTATCAACATAGACAAGGAGACCTCTGGTACTAAGTCAATCATAGAGAGAAATGGCTGCACACTGGAGAGAATGCTGGGAACACTCCAAGGTACCAGCCCTGGCAGAAAAGGCATTGTTATCCGTGTACACCAGTAGGCCGCACTTCATATCACTCGGCAACCCTGAGAGTGCCACGTTGAATGAGAGTGGACAGAACAGACTGGGGCAGAGAGGACTCCACCGACCAGTACATGAATGAAGCAGCCAGCGAGGTAATCCCAGACTCAAGACAAGGGAGATCCAGTGACTTCACACCTGCTCAGCTGATGAAGGGTGCACTACTAGGAGACATTGTCGTAGGCACCCTTGATGTCCAAGAAGAGGGTTAACATAATCTGTTTGCAGCAACAGGTGGCATGAATGTGATGGTCCAGCTGCAGCCCTTCATCCATAGTTCCCCTCCTAGGTCAGAAACCACACTGGCTCCCCTGTAAATGTCCTCTGGGCTCCAGCCACGCCATGAGTCTCTCCATAAACTTTCCCACATTTGAGAGAAGACAGTGGGTCTGTATGATGCTGAGTTTGCTGGGTCTTTGTAAGATTTTGGAATCGGCAAGAGAGTGGCAATTTTCCAAGATGTAGGATGGATCTCTTCTTGCTGGCACATGTTGTAGATAGCAAGATTGCACTCTAAGAGGGATGCTGGAAGATGACTGAGAAAAACATTTTGCACTGCATCTTGCCCCACAGCCAACCTGGACTGTGGCCTGCAGAAAGCACACAGTAGACTGGACCTCAGACCTAGAGCCGGTGAGACATCCGGAATACAGAGGGGCCGAGAGGGAGTTTCCGAGATGGAATGAAAATGGAGGACTAGGATGCAGACTTTATCCACATCCTCCAGAAGACCGACACCATCTTTTTGCAGGGGGTCAGGGAAGGGAGGAGAGTGCTCCTCCATAGTCCATAAGAACTGCCAACTGCGTGACACTTGATACTGAGAATGTGACATCTTCGCTGAAGGTGCTCCCAGGTCTGACACTTGGTGACAGCGATGGTCCTGGCACACACTGCATCAGATGACAACAGGCAATCTTACGAGCATCAGTAGGGTGTTTCATGCATGCCAGGCCCACCAACATTCTTTGACTGCTCTTTCACAGTCCTCAGTCTACTAAGGCACTCTAGATCTTGAACAGCAATAGGCAGATGACAGCAAAACACTAGCTTGCCAGCCTACACTAAAACATTGGAGAAGTCTGCTGCCTCTTGGTGAACAGTGATTAGTGTGTGCAAGTGATAAGAGGGTATCTGCAAAGGAACCTTGGGAACCAGAGCATAGATTCCATTGGAGATGACTTTAAGACATTCAACTTGGCTGATAATTTGGAAGGGACAGCATGACTGGCAGGTGAGCATTACCCATGTTGGGACCAAGGCTCATCTCACAAACAAAGAAGGCCGGATTCCTGAGGGCTAAGTCAAGGGTAGAGGACTCACCAATATGAGGATCAGTGCTAGTAGGTAGGGCAGGAGGAGTTAATAGGCATGGGGATGAAGAATGAAGCAGATGGAGGAAAAGGGCCAACCTTGTGCTACTGAAGGAGCTAACAGGAGCATGTGGGTTCCAGTGCTGATAGTGAGCATTGAAGTCAAACATCACAAAAACAGGGGAGGGACACAGAGAAATAATACTGAAATTTCATGTGCTATGGTATTGCAAGGGTTAAAACAAAGGAAAACTGTGCACCAAGTCTTCTGTAAAGTTACCTTAATGACCAAAACCTCCAAACCCCCGCAAGCATAAGGAGTCAAGGTTAAAATGGAACGTTGCACCTCAGCATGCACACACTGCCAAAGCACCACCCTGACCCCACGGCTGTTCACATCTGTGAACCACATAACCTGAAAGATGAAACTGAAGATGGGGCTGAAACCAAGTTTCACATACACCTATTATAGTGGGGCAGCTAAGTGCAAATTTTGGCATTGTCATTCACTTTGTGATACAAGCACCAAATTTTGCACAGGGGCTCATCATGGGGTAGTTGATATAAAAATATACATTAGCCACTTGAAAATCAAACTGTAGTGGTAATTATATGAGTGAATGTCATGCACTACCAGGGCACACTGATGACATCACCACAGTGAAACTCAGCATAGTGTCAGCTTCTGTAAAGTAACACAGTTAAGTGTCCCAAATGATAGCTGATTAGCCCCCACATCAGTTAGATATTTGCACCTGAATTGACAGGATGTGCGAACACGGGAGAGCCAAGCCAAGGATGATGGGGCTGTAGTCATCTGGATGGTGTACAGAGCACACGAGACTTGAATGACACTGGATGAACAATTGGGTTAGGTGTAGGGCACTTTAATGTATGAACCTAGTTGTATTCCATACAAGAAAGTGCTTACAGTTAAGTTGATAAAAGGATAAACTCTCAGCCTTTTATTGTTTATTACCATATATTCTTGAATGTGGCTGACATTGGCGAAACTTCATCCAAGGGGTGAACAGATTAGAATAAGAGCTGTCTCTGTCAACTGGACAAAAAGAAAGATCTTAAATGTCCACCAGTTTCATACAGTACAGAACAGGATGACTACAGTATGACTGGAAAAAATATCCCTTAGTTGAAAGCAATGAATGCCTTATCAATCATGCTTGATCCTGTCTGATTAGGTGAAGTTGACGGTATTGAAGAAACTTTGTGAATGTGCACGGCAAAATATCAAAGCTGTAGGCTCATTTTTAACAATACAGAGCTGGAAAGGGCAGGAAAAAGAACAGTAACAACTGAAACAAGTGGAGAACAACAAATAAAAGTGCCGAGAACTAAGACAGATGTTTCAGAATGCATTCTTTGTGAGAAACAGGAACCTGTTTCTTCACTTAGGCAAGCCATGACAGTGCAACTGAATGACAGACTGAATAAATGTTCTCTAAACCTGGGTGATGAAAGACCGTTGGCAAAACTCAGTAGAGATGATGTGGCCCTAGAATTAGAGTATCATCCTGATTATCTGGTGGCTTTGTACAACAGAGAGGGGACTCAATTCAGGAAACAAGCCCAGGAAGACAAAAATGAAACATTCATGACCACAAAATCAAAGCTGTAGCATTTTCTGAGCTAGTTACACCTATCTATCTATCTATATTGCGAGATGCCTGAATCCCATAAGGGGCAGCCATAAACAAATCACCTCCATGTCACCCAGTCCCATGCCATTTCACTGCCCAGCTACCAGCTCACACCCCTCTTTCTCATATACCTCCCCACTCCACCCCTCCATCTTCAGCAAACAAGGGATGAGGCTATGGCACACCTAATGTCTGACTTGGCTCATATCTCTGATTGGGGTAAAAATAATCTTGTTATTTTTAATGCATCAAAAACTCAGTTCTTACACTTATCAACCTGACAAAATCTTCCTCAGGATTACCCACTAATGTTTAATAATGTCCAGCTCAGTCCTGCATCATCCTTGAACATGCTAGGGGTTTCATTCTCTCGGGATTTGTCTTGGAAAGAACATATTACATCTCTTGTGAAATCTGCTTCCAAGAGATTAGGTGTGCTGGGCCGACTCCGAGCTTTCTTTACCCCTGCACAGATGTTGACCTTGTACACGGGTTTTATTCGCCCGTGTATAGAGTACAACTCTCATGTGTGGGGAGGCTCCCCACATGCAGCTCTTCTCAATAGGGTGGAGTCAAAGGCTTTTCGTCTCATTAACTCTCCTCCTCTTACTGATTCCCTTCAACCTTTGTCTCTTTGCCGCACTGTTGCTCCTTTATCTCTCTTCTATCGCTACTTCAATGGTCACTGTTCCTCTGAACTGTCTGCTTGCATCCCTCCACCTCTACGACGGGCACGTAGTATCCGTCTAGCAACAAACTCTCATCCCTTTTCTGTCCAACTCTCTAATGCAAGAGTTAACCGTTATTCCCAGTCCTTCATTTATGCAACTGGTCAACTCTGGAACTGTCTCCCTCTGTCTGTATTCCCTGCTTCCTATGATCTCCAATCTTTCAAACGCAGTGTGTCCAGGCATCTTGAAATGAATGGATTTTGAATTTGGCTCTCTTTTGTATTGTTTTTACTTTTTCTTGGAAGGAACAGTATGCGGGCCCATGGCCCTTGGTTCCTTCTTCCTTGCATTAAAAAAAAAAAAAAAAAAATCTCATCCTTGGCCTCCCCCTCCCTCTCCCTCCCTCCACCTCATTCTCATGTACTCTCCTCATCAGTCTTTCATTCTCCATCCTCTCCACATGGCCAAACCATCTCAGTGTGTTTCTACTAATGCATCCTATCACATCCACATCCACGCCACAATGTTCTTTCACTTCCTCATTGGTCAGTCTGTCTTTCCATGTGACTCCACATGAACTTCTCAAATAACTCATTTCCAGTGCTCTCACTCTTGACTTCTGTCCCTCGAACAAGGTCCAGTCTTCACTTCCATACGTTGGAGTAACTTTTTCACTTCCATGCTCACTTCCCTGTTTCTTATCACTGCTTTCAAGGAACTAGCAACCTTTCTTCCTTGTTGTACTCTTTCAAGCACTTCACCCTCTAAGCTTCCATCCTTACTCACCACACTACCCAAGTACTTAAACGCACTCACAGTTTCCATTTCCTCCTCATCCAGCCTCACTGTACACTCACGGAAATATCAGTCTTTACACTTTTGCCTTGAAACATTCTGACAGTGGATCCAAAGCTTGTGATAATACTTCATTGCAGTCAACTGTAATATTGGTTTCTCTCTCTTGCTCTTTCTCTGTGTATATATATATATATGTGTGTATACACACATGAATAAGAGTAACTTCATTTTCTTTTGATATTTTTATTCATGATTGAAGTTAGCTGCATACCCACCTGATCTTGTTGTGGAGTTGTGCATCGGGGTTGGCCAGTAAGATGCATATTACTCTTCACGTTGCCTGTCTTATTGTACCGGTTGACCCACAATGAGACAGTAGGTGTCAACAATCCAGTGAGACGCGAGATCTCTCTAAAGCTGAGACCTTGAGTGTAAAGGTTGATGATGGACCAACACACTTCCATGGACGTGGTCATCATGGATCACTGTTGAAATATGCACCTATTCCATGGAAGGACTTTCCATCATTACCTCCGATTTTGTCCATGCTATTTGACAACTCGCACAGAAATGTTTAATTACGGTACTGATTAGTTACTGAGCACAGTGAAACCCGAGATAGCTATGCTGTTCACTAAATTGCTTCGTAATTATTCTACGACAAACCCTTAATAATCGGGGATGTCAAATAAAGCAGTGTGATATGTGTATTTGAAATGAATAAAAGATAGTTTTGTCAAATTACACAGGGTAAGATTGTTATAACAGTTATCTATAAATAATCACACTAATTCTTAGAAATAGACTATATAAGCGAATCTTACTCAGGTCATGGTAACCGAGACATCTCTTGTGCTTCACTCAGGCATGCCAGTATTACAGACGTATGTTACACCCGATTCATTCCATTCACACAAACGTATACAGTAAAACCTCGATATAGCGGACTTCAGTAGACCGGAATTCGCTTTTATCGGACTCGAGGAGCTACTGGACTAAACTCCTATATATCGGAAAAAGTCCGATATAGCCAGAAAGCAGTCCAGACTGCCTGACAACTTCAGCTATGTTCACCACAATAAGACAAGTAAAAGACATATTTTTCAGTGCACAGTACAGTATTATTATGCCATTTGATTAATGTAGTGAAGGTATAACACAGTACAATACTGCAATGGTGGTGAAAACTACCGATGCTATCCGGACTAATGTCTGATATATCGGAAAAAGTCCGGATTAGCAGGGGTAAGTCCGGATGTCGCTTTTATCGGAAAATCGCATATTTTGGACTGGCCTGAGCCCCAATTAGTCCGTTATAGTGAGGTCTTACTGTATAAGGCTCACAAGATTGATTTTTCCATGAGTGTACATTCACTGACTTCACTTCTCTCGAAGACCATAACTTTACTCTTCCCTACATTTACCTTTAGATTCCGTTCCTTACACACTCTCCCAAACTCATCCACCAAGCCTTGCAGCTCCCCTTCATCTTCACTTAGCAACACAGTATCATCTGCAAACAACAGTACAGGGAGTTTCCAAACACTGCCCTCTGTCATTAGGGCTGCTCCAAGATCCACTGCCCAACCTTGTATCTCTTTTATAACCCCATCCATATACAGACTGAACAACCATGGAGACATAACACATCCCTGTTTCAATCCAACCTTCAAGTAGAAAAACTCACTCAGTTCGCTATCCACACACACTGCAGCCTTAGCACTCTCATACATACTCTTCACAACATTCAACAACTTCCCATCTACTCCATAATTCTTAATACTTTCCACAATCCTTGTCTATCCACTCTGTCATGTGCTTTCTCCAAATCCATGGAGGCCTTATACAGCTTCTTTCCCTTCTCTAGAAACTTTTCCAACAAAGATCTAAGAATGAATATCTGATCTACACAACCTCTTCCCTTCCTAAAACCCCCTTGTTCTTCTCCTACTAATTCCTCTGTTATTTCCCTAACTCTGTCAATAAGATCCTACCATATACTTTTCCTATTACACTAAGAAGACAAATGCCCCTATGATTACACACACTTCTTTTTCCCCTTTTCCTTTGTACAGGGGAATAATTATACCTGACTTCCAATCCTCCGGGACTTTACCTTCCTCCCAGGCCAATGTGCACATCTTCCACATCCATTCTACTACTCTCTCTCCCCCATGCTTCAGAATTTCACCACACACTTCATCAATTCCTGTGGCTTCCCCCATTTTAACACTCTTCATTGCTTCCACAACTTAAGATATACTGATTTCTTCCTCTGTTCTCACATCCCTCTGCCTCCCAGCCATTCCATATATAAATGAAACAAAATCTGTTGGTTGGGGTACTGATCCAGTAATAATCAAGCTTGCAGAGTTCACTACACTATATAAACAGTGACTTGAGCAATTGGGATTGAAGGGCTGAAATGTCAACTCTTCCACGATGAAAGACAAATTAATGACACAAATACCTGAACTAGAAGCTCATCACAAAGGGACGAGATGTACTCTTTGCCTTTCGTAAAGTTGTTGGTTTGGTTTTAGGTACTGCTGGTGACTACACTAACGCGATAGTTCTTGCTAAAGCTGCAAAGATCATACACAGGCGCATGCTCGGTCACAGGTCCAAATTTGATGGAAGTTTACAAACAGAATGTCTTGCAGTCCCTACAACACTTCTCCAATTTATCTGCATGACTGAGCACTGAGCAGACATTAAATCACAGTTGTAATTTGGTGCACCCAAAACAGCTATTACTATGGCCCAATTACTCCAGTATAACAGTCATGCTAGAATCAAAGAAGCAACAGAATGTCATTGGCATTCAAAAGACCAAGAAACACCATTTCCTGTTTATATTGGTTTGTCTGTCTTGCAAAGACTAGAAAGAAACATCTCATTGAAATGTTGCAAGACAGTGGCCTTAGTACGGTACCGGTATTTCATATTTATTATTACTAACTGTGACCAAGTACAAGAATGAGCTTCAAAGCAACTCTGAGGATATTAAATCACCCACGAGGATGAGAGTGGGTTCATGGAATTAGGAAGTTTAAGGGGTAAAGCGGGGGAAGTGGTTGAGGCATTTAATAGGAGGTGGGTGGATGTGGCATGTTTGCAGGAAGTCCAGAGCAGGGGTGGATCAACCAGAAAGATTGCTGGGAAGGATTGCTATTATGAGCTGTTTTTGACAGGGGGGGGGGACAGATGGATATGGGGGTGTGGGTGTGTTGGTTGCGGAGAAATGGGTGGAATATGTTTTGAATGTTATAATAGTGAGTGACGATATTAGCAGTGAAAATTTTGTTCGGTGGAAAGATGTTTGCAATTATATCGGCACATGTTCCACAGGCAGGCCTGGATGAGGTAGAGAATGACAGATTTTGGGATGACTTAATATGTGTTGTAGGTGGTATAGGGGACGATGAGACAGCGGCTTTGGGAGGGGACTTAAAAGGTCATGTAGGTGAAGCAGCTCAAGGATATGTAGGAGTACATGTGGGATGTGCATATGGTACAAGAAATGAGGAAGGGGAATGGATACTCGAGTTTGGGGAGGCAGTGAACATGATTGTATGCAACACACATTTTAGGAAAAGAGAGAGTAGGTTGATTACATATGAGCCTGGGGGAAATAGCAGTCAGATAGATTATTTCCTGGTCAAGAGGTCTGATAGGAAGTTAGTGAGGCATATTAAAGTTATAGGATGTGAGGAGTGTGTGCAACAGCACAGGTTATTGGTATGTGACACACACAGGTTGGGGGAGTGGTCTTTCTTGGTGGTCAGAATCAGGGTCCAAGTGATACAGAGAAATATAAGAAGGGAAGGATGGGAGGAAGTAGTATGTTCGAGGAGAGTGGAATGGTTACAAGAGGATGAGATAAAGGCAGACTATAAGAGAGAAATGGAGGAGCGATTGGGTAAATATGGATTGGAGCAGATGCGGGACTCGGAAGGTGTTTACAAGATATTCACAGAAGAAATCTGTGCAGCATGTGAGGTGGTGTGTGGGGTGAAGAGAAGACGAAAGGGGGTGCAAGGAACAGCATGGTGGAATGAAGAGCCGGCTGTGGCACAAAAGAAGAAACCATATAGTCAGTGGATGAGAAACAGGGGCATGGAACAAGCTAAGAGACAGAAGAGAGAGCTATATGTAGAGAGGAAGAGAGAGGTGAAAAGATTAGTAAGAGAGAGTAAGAAGAGAGTGGTTAAGGAATTTGGAAGGAATTTGAGTGAAAAGTGGAAGGAATATAAGCAAATGTTCTGGAAATAGGTAAAGAGAGTTAGACAGGGTGGCAATGAAGTTAGTCAGGGAGTGAAAGATAAAAATGGTAGATTACTAGTGGAGAAGGGAGAAAAAGTGAGCAGATTGAGAGAACACTTTAAGGAATTGTTGAACATAGAGAATGAAAGTAATGCAAGTGTAAGTGGCTGGGGAATGGCTGGGAGAAGGAGGGATGTGAGAATAGAGGAGGAAATCAGTAGGATGGAAGTTATGGAAGCAATGAAGAAAGTTAAAATGGGGAAAGCCCCAGGAATTGATGAAGTGTGTTGTGAAATGCTGAAGCATGGGGGAGAGATAGTAGTAGGATGGATGTGGAAGATGTGCACATTGGCCTGGGAGAGGGTTAAAGACCCGGAGGATTGGAAGTCAGTTACAATTATTGCCTTGTACAAAGGAAAAGGGGAACAGAAGTGTGTGGTGATCATAGGGGCATTTGTCTTAGTGAAAAAGGAAAAGTATAGGGCGGGATACTTATTGACGGAGTTTGGGAAATAACAGAGGATTAGTTGGAGAAAAACAGGGAGGTTTTAGGAAGGGAAGAGGTTGTGTAGATCAGATGTTCATTCTTAGATTGTTAGTGGAAAAGTTTCTAGAGAAGGGAAAGAAATTCTTTGCAGCCTTCATGGATCTGGAGAAAGCATATGACAGGGAGGATAGACAGGGATTGTGAAAATTATTAAGAATATATGGAGTAGATGTGAAGTTGTTGAATGCTGTGAAAAGTATGTATGAGGGTGCTAAGGCTGCAGTGTGTGTGGATATTAAATGAGTGAATTTTTCTACTTGAAGGTTGGATTGAAACAGGGATGTGTTATGTCTCCATGTTTGTTCAATCTGTATATGGATGGGGTTATAAAAGAGATACAAGGTAGGGCAGTGGATGTTGGAGTGGTCCTAATGACAGAGGGCAGTGTTTGAAAACTCCCTAACCTGTTGTTTGCAGATGATACTGTGTTGTTAAGTGAAGACGAAGGGGAGCTGCAAGGTTTGGTGGATGAGTTTGGGAGAATGTGTAAGAAGTGGAATCTAAAGGTGAATGCAGGGAAGAATAAAGTTATGGTCTTCAAGAGAAGTGAAGTCAGTGAATTGTACAGTGAAGTTGGATGAGGAGGAAATGGAAAATGTGAGTGCATTTAAATACTTGGGTAGTGTGATGAGTATGGATGAAAGTTTGGAGGGTGAAGTGCTTGATTGGGTACAACAAGGAAGAAAGGTTGCTGGTTCCTTGAAAGCAGTGGTAAGAAACAGAAGTGAGCATGGAAGTGAAAAGGTAGTACTTGACAGTATTGAGATACCAACTCTAACGTATGGAAGTGAAGCTTGGATCTTATTGGAGGGACAGAAGTCAAGAGTGAGAGCAGTGGAAATGAGTTATTTGAGAGGTTCATTTTGAGTCACATGGAGATACAGACTGACAAATGAAGATGTGAAAGAGCATTGTGGTGTGGATGTGGATATGATAGGAAGCGTTAGGAGAAATACATTGAAGTGGTTTGGCCATTTGAAGAGGATGGAAAATGAGAGACTGACGAAGAGAGTGTATGTGAGTGAGGTGGAGAAGGGGAGGGGGAGGGGGAGGCCAAGGATGAGATGGAGGGATGGAGTGGAGAGGTATATGAGAGAGGGGGGTGTTATCTGGGAGCAGGACAGTGAAATGGTGGGGGACAGGGCGACTTGGAGGTGATTTGTTTGTGGCTACCCCTTATGGGATTAAGCAATAGATAGGTAGACATGATAAAGACTGAGAGATGAAAAAGAGGACTTATGCATTCAGGAGGAAAATATGGAAGCTGAAAAACCAATCAGCAAGGGATGCTTTCTATAGCGCGATGAGGAGAGTGGTGGCTAGACAGGGAGCCATTGACAGAGGCATTAATGAACAGTACAGAGCCCTCAAGAACAACCTCTTGAGAATTACTGATGCAGTATGGGGTTGGCCAAGCCAAGACATAAAGTAACTTGGTGGTGGAATGAGGGTGTAGAAGCTGCAGTTATGGAGGAAATAAAGGCTTTTTCGGGAATGGAAGAAGGGTGGTAACAAAGAGGAATACTAGGCTGCCAAGCACAGGGCTAGAAGAGAGGTATACAGGGCGAAGTCTGAGTCACTGAGACTTTTACCTGATAACCTAAATAGGAAAGGAAGAATATGATATTTAAGGTGGCAAATCAGGTGAACAGGGATAATTGGAGTATTATAGGTGAGCAGTGTGTTAAGAATGATGAAGGAAGGGTAGTGGTAAACAGTGGGGATATTAAAGACGCATGGAGAGAACGTTACAGCCGGTTGGTGAATGAGGAGTTTGGCTGGGAAAGGGAATGTTTGGAACCAGCAGATCTAGTGTTTAGCCATTGGCCTTTGATTGATGCTGCTACTGTGAGTGAGGCAATAGGCAGGATGCAGGTGGGGAAGGCAGCAGGTGTGTCTAGGTTGACTGCTGAAATGTTGAAGGCTTCAGGTGATATAGGAGTGAGGTTAGTCACTGACCTGATAGATATGATTATATATGAGTTTGTTGTCCCAGATGATTGGCTGAAGGGCATATTTGTAAATGTGTACAAGGGGAAGGGTGGTGCCCTGGAAGGAGGAAATTATAGATATATAAAGGTTTTAGATCAGATAATGAAGTTAATGGAAAGAGTTCCAGAGGGTATGATTAGAGAAAGAGTGAATACTGATGAGATGCAGTTTGGGTTTATGCCAGGAATGGGGACCAGTGATGCCATATTCATTGTTTGACAGCTTCAGGAAAAATGTATAGGAAAGAAAACGGGCTTGTACTTTGTTTTTGTTGATTTGGAGAAGGCCTTTGACAGAGTCCTTAGAGAGGTGGTGAAGTGGACAATGAGAAAGTTTGGGATCATGGACTGGCTGGCTAGGGTTATCGTTGGTGCACGCACCCAGGTAAGAGTGACTGGAGATTTGAGTGATGAGTTTTCTGTGAATGTTGGTGTGGATCAGGGTCAGTTTTGAGTCCCTTGTTGTTTATCGTAGTACTTGAAGCCCTCTCACGTGATTTCAGAAATGGACTTCCGTGGGAGATGTTGTTTGCTGATGATTTGGTTTTGATTGCAGAGAATGAAAGGGAGGTGGAGGAAAGATTTAGGAAGTGGAGAGATGGCATGGGGCACAAGGGCTTAAGAGTAAATGCAGATAAAACAAAAGTGATGATATCTAGGGTTGGTGGTGGTACTGTCAAAAAAGAGGGAGAGTGGCCAAGTGTATTTTGCCACAGGGGCGTGGGAAGTAATTCCATCTTGTGCAGTGTTCGCGATAAGTGGGTGCATAAGAGATGTAGTGGTATTAGAGGTAGACTACGAGATAATGCTGATTTTATGGGTGCGTCGTGTTGGGGAGAGCAGGTGGACTTTCTCAGGCGTGAAAGGATTGAACTTGCTGGTGAGTCTCTTGAGTATGTGGAAGAGTTTTGTTATTTGAGAGGCATGTTATGTGCTGGAGGTGGGGCTGGAGCTTGCTCTGTGGCTAGGGTGAGGAATGGTTGGAAGAAGTTCAGGGTGCTGTTGCCTCCCCTGACACTGAGAGGGCTCTCCCTATGTGGTAAGGGATCTTTGTATGCAGCATGTTTTAGTAGTGCAATGCTGTATGGTATTGAGACCTGAGCAGTGAAGGAAGAGGATATTCGCAGGCTCAAACATACTGAAATGTGGATGTGCCGTGTGTCCCTGAGTGCAAAGCCTGAGGGGGCTAGGTTTGCAATGGAAGGGTTAAGAGGTAGGATTGGTCTGGTGTGTATTGGTGGTGAGATGAGAAGTAGACTGAGGTGGTTTGGGCATGTGGAGAGGATGGAGGATGTTAATGGAGAAGCATTAATATTAGGGGTGGGGTTGTGAGGGGTAGACCAAAAAAGACCTGGGATGAGGTCTTTATGTGTGACCTCAGGGTTAAGGGACTGAAAAGGAAGGCTGCCAGAGATCGAGCAGCATGGAGAGCCGCCATCAGGTGACCAAGGCCAATGCATGCAAGCATGTTGGAGCCTTTAAAAATGAAACGAGGGTGCCAGAAATATCAGCAAAACTAGGGGATGCTGTGATCACCAGGTATGCTGGATATGGTGTAGTATGCCCTCCTGTCTTAAGGAAATGGTTATTCATAACAGCCGCCATGGACAACATTGACCATAATCCAACTTCCACGACAGCACAGATATCGGTGAATAAAACCCACACTTGTAGACAAAGAATATATTTACCCAACAATTTCGGTGGACACTGCCACCATCTTCAGTGATCACATTAGAGAGAAGGAATTCATTCTCTCTATCTTGACCACTGAAGATGATGGCAGTGTCCACAAACTCTTTGGCACATATATTCTCCATCTAAAAGTGTGGGTTTTATTCATCTTCTTTGATCTTCATTCAACAGTGATTCATCCAGCTAGCACAGACATCGTTCCATGGGACAAGCATTTCCATTTTCCAACATCCCAGCTCAGAGATCTGCTCTGTAACTGGGCTAGAAAAAACAAGAGAAATCCTGTTCTGTGCTTTTAGTGGTTGTGATGTAGTGTCAGCATTTTGAGGCAAAGGAAAGAAGTCTGCTTGGGACTCTTGGAATGTGTGTGATCAGGCCACAGTCGTCTTCTTGAAACTTAGCCAACATCCACCAGTCATTGATGACACTGATATGCAGACTTTAGAGAAGTATGTAGTCACCATGTATGACAGGTCTAGTACTGCTATAGGAGTCCGCAAGACACGAATGGACTTGTTTGCAAGAAAACAGTGGACATATTCTCTATTTCACCAACTCAAGATGCCCTCCTTCAACATGCAAAACGTGCTGCCTTCCAGGTTGGAAGCATATGGAGTCAGGCAACTGTATGTAGGCCACAGTACCCGAATCCTAGTGACTGGGGGTGGACAAAGCATGGCAAGGGATGGAAGATTTGCTAGACGACTCTCCAACCTATTGCAAAGTACAGTACTGCCAACAGCTGACAAAATGCAGATGTAAGACCAAAAGCCATGGAAGATGCAAACGTTATTGGTTTGGTCTGCGCTGCACTGCACTTTGTAGCTGTGTGTGCCAGTTCTAAGGTTTAATAAATACACATTGATGCATCCAGATGCCTTCCTATCATGAAAACTGGATCGTTGAGTAAAACATTAGGCAACTGAGACATAAAATGTCTTAAACCTTCCAAAAATGATGAATAAATCCATCCTATAAACCCAGATGTTTCAAAAATAGACTCTCCATGCTTAAAAACATGGGAATTGGTCACTCAGAGTTTAATTTTGGACAGTTTGTTTTGATTGTGAAGATAACTGCATCCAGTAGCCATAATTTGATGGCCATCTTGAAAATGGCAGCAATATTGGATTTTCGTTTGGCTAACGTCAATTTCTTAACCCGAGGCGTCCCGACGATGTATGGTTACGTCGCAACGTTTTGTCACGGTGACACCTGATGACGTACCCATGCGTAATGCAATTGCAAAGTCTGTCATTTGCACATTTTTCAAGTTTCACGGGTGATTTTTGGTAGGCATATGTGGGAGACCTTCTGCCTGCCGTCAGGTGGGGATACTGCCTGGCCCCACCTGACACCCCCACCTTCCCCCCACTGTTAGCAGTGATCTGGCCAGTAAAGACATGTCACACCACGGTCTCTCCAGTGATGAAATTCACGGTGAAAACGATTCCTGAGGTGAAGAACAAAGGAAGAAACAAGCTAGAGGAAGAAGCAAAGAGAAGTGATGAGGTGGTAATGTCGTAAAGGAAGGTGCCATATGTTGATGTGTTTGGTGAGTGAACAATGCTTATATTGCCTATATTGTTGTGTGAAAACCAGTATACTCTTGTACTACATATAAATTCATACCAAATAAATAAATAAGTACGTAATTTAAAGTGGCTTGAATTAGTTACCCCTCCCATAGCTCGCTTTCTTTGAAGCCAGGTACCCTCATAGAGCATGAAAAGGTAAGGGTACTCTCACCTGTAGCAACATATAAGCTCAGGAGGGCGATTTCTCTAAGAATTTTTGATGTTTCTCACCAAAAGCGGAGGTTTGAGCACCCAAAAAAAAAAAAAAAAAAAAGTCAGGATTGGGGGGAGGGGTCAGTGGTGGAAAATTGGCCGGGACGTGACAAGTTAATAAGCAGCTTAAAGGTGAACCACATGCAAAATTTCATGCTTGTATCACCATCTGAATGATTTTGCACTTCCCTACTATTAAATGAGGCAGATGGGGAAGGAATGTAGTTTTAAAATCCTGAGTCTATCTATCAAGGGCATGGGCATTCTACAGAATGGCAGTTATAGAGTATGAGTTGACAGCCATGATGAACATAAATAATCTTTAAGCTGTGGCCAAAGGCAGGTAAAAATATCAGTGATAGTATGACCAGATAAATAAAAGTGAATAGCCTTTAATATTAATGATACCAGAGGAACAGTGCAACTTGCCTCATCAGGTAAGGTAGAGTCAGTCACAGGGTCTTGGAGGAGGGGAGAGTGTCATTGTGTTGAGTGGTAGGCAGATGGGAGAGGTCTTATGGGTAAAGTCTAAAGGGCAGGAGTCGGGTAGCCTGGGAAGGAGGGGGAAGTGTCCATCTAGATGTAGGATGGGACACAGTCTCAGCTGCCTGAGTAGTGGGGGCATGAAAGGCTGCATCCAGGCGATTGTCGTCTCAGCGAGCCTGGAAGGAATTTGGTCATTTTCGAGGGTGGTGTCGAGGGAAAGGGTGTTGGAAATTAGTTGCATCGGAAGCTGGGTGGGAGGATGACAGTCAAGTCACTGTATCAGGTGTGTCAACACCCATTTCTGATCAGAGCAGGGCATATCGGTTGTTGACCTCTGCAGCATATGTCACCAGAGCCAACTGAGGCATGGGAGGCAAAGGCTTCCATTGCATGACACCTGGGGTCTGAAATGCAAGAGTTGGTTTCGAGGCTCTGCACAGAGAGCAAAGATCTGTGTTGAATTCCTGGAGGGTAGCTGTTTGCCTCCTCAAATGGGCATGGATTTCACTTGCCTGGCAGATCATAAGGTACATCTAATAACAAGGTGATCACTCTAGAGATCATCCACAGTCACGTCAATATCAGTGGGCCTTATCCTGCTGTAGGTGATGCCCAGATCAAAGCCCATGATAGATTTTTTGCAGGTCATCCTCCATGGACCCAGCTGGATCACAGACTCCATTGGAGGATGCATCAGTGAAACTACACTAGCCAGGATCTTAACTTTGATGCCCCTACCACTACCCTGTACAGACACCATATCCTCCTGGCAGTACCTGGAAACGGGGCTCTCATTTATCGCATTAGTCAGGGACCTTGGATTACATTACTTGGCAAGAATTTCACATCAGAGACAAAAATGGGTATCCCAGGGCAGTAACGTGGTGCTGATTTCTATATACAGTATGATGTTAATTTTGCTGTAGCATGTACAGTTTTTCTGGACTCACTACCCTGACAAGCATCCTTATAGTACAGTGGTTCTTCTTTTCATTGATTTATTCGTTCTCTTTATACATCTTTACATACAGGCACCCCCACTATTCAGCTGGGATGCATTCCATAAAATGTGGATGAATAACGAATTGGTCGTATAACAAACCAACTTTTCCCATAAGATTGTTAAGAAATAGGGGGGTTACATTCCTGACCACCTTCATCATTCAAAGAATATTCAGTAAAGATGGAAAAAATACCAATATTTATCATTATACACCTTTTGTTTATTAAACTGAGGGATTGTTTTTAATCTATTTTATTTCTAACACAATAATGAGGAAAAAAAACACAATACATAGTTTGCTATATCAGAATACTCTCTCTCTCTCTCTCTCTCTCTCTCTCTCTCTCTCTCTCTCTCTCTCTCTCTCTCTCTCTCTCTCTCTCTCTCTCTCTCTCTCTCTCTCTCTCTCACACACACACACACACACACACACACACACACACACTTGTTGAGCTTCTACTCAAGGGTGATTGACGTGCTACAGGAGAGAGACGGTTGGGTGGATTGTGTATACTTAGATTTGGAGAAGGCCTTCGACAAAGTACCCCACAAGAGACTATTATGGAAATTAGAGCATATAGGAGGACTGAAGGGAAGCCTCTTGGAATGGATGAGAGACTTTTTGATTGACAGACAAATGAGGACAGTAATAAAGGACAGGACATCTGGATGGAGGGAAGTAACAAGTGGTGTCCCACAGGGCTCGGTGTTGGCACCAGTAATGTTCTTGATTTATGTAAATGATATGGTAGATGGAGTGAACAGCTACGCAAGCCTGTTTGCTGATGATGCAAAGATCTTGAGAAAGGTAGAGGTTGAAGAGGACTGTAAAATGCTACAGGAGGATCTGGATAGGATATATGATTGGAGCCGGATGTGGGAAATGAAATTCAACGCAAAAAAATGTAAAATATTGGAAATGGGTAAAAGTACCAAGAGGCCATCATTGAATTATTTGATGGGTAATGAACCAATTAGAAAAGCGAGAGAAGAGAAAGACTTGGGAGTGCTGGTCCAGGACAGTTTGTCACCTGAAAAGCACATAAATAAGATAGTGAGAGAGACATATAAACTCTTGACCAATATAAGAGTGGCATTTCATTACATGGATGAGGAGATGATAAAAAAATTGATAGTGGCCATGATCCGGCCCAGGTTAGAATATGCAGCAGTAGTGTGGTCCCCACACAAAAAGAAAGATATAACCAAGATTGAGAGAATACAAAGAACAGCAACCAAGATGGTCCCTAGTCTGGCAGATTTGCCATACAGAGAGAGGCTGGAAAGGCTGGATTTGCCCTCCTTAGAGGAAAGGAGAGAGAGGGGTGACATGATTGCAGTGTTCAGGACCATGATAGGAGTAGATAAAATTGACAGAGAAAATCTGTTTGTGTGGGATGAGAGAGCAACAAGAGGACATGGAATGAAACTAAAGAAGCCAAGCTGCTCGAAGGACATCAAGAAATATAGTTTTCCGTATAGATGTATAGACCTGTGGAATAGCCTGGACAAAGAGATCGTCCAGTCTAAAAACTTAAATGAGTTTAAGGCAAAATTTGACTTATTGAGAAACAGAGACGGGACCCCACGAGCGTAGCTCATTTCCTGTATATCACAATTAGGTAAATACAATTAGGTAAATACACACACACACACACACACACACACACACACACACACACACA
>JAGKTI010004603.1:29788-49550 GCA_018397915.1 Birgus latro | reverse complement strand
TCCTTGTTTCAATCCAACCTTCAAATGGAAAGATTCACTCAGTTTGCCATCCACATGCACTGCAGCCTTAGCACCCTCATACATACTCTTCATTGCCTTCAACAACTTCTCATCCACTCCATATATTCGTAATACTTTCCACAATCCTTGTCTATCCACATTGTCATATGTTTTCTCCAAATCCATGAAGACTGAATACAACTTCTTTCACTTCTCTAGAAACTTTTCCACTAAAGATCGAAGAATGAATATCTGGTCTACACAACCTCTTCCCTTCCTAAAACCTCCCTGTTCTTCTCCAACTAATTCCTCTGTTACTTCTCTAACTCTGTCAATAACTATCCTACCATATACATTTCCTATTACACTAAGAATGCAAATGCCCCTATGATTACCACACACTTCCATTTCCCCTTTTCCCTTGTACAGAGGAATAATTATACCTGACTTCCAATCCTCCGGGACTCTACCCTCCTCCCACGTCAATCTGCACACCTTCCACATCCATTCTATTACTATCTCTCCCCCATGCTTCAGCATTTCACCACACACTCAATCAAATCCTGGGGCTTTCCACATTTTAACTATCTTCATTAAATACCAGGAATTGATGGAATGTGTGGTGAAATGCTGAAGCATAGGGGAGAGATAGTAATAGAATGGATGTGGAAGGTGTGCAGATTGGCGTGGGAGGAGGGTAGAGTCCCAGAGGATTGAAAGTCAGGTATAATTATTCCTCTGTACAAGGGAAAAGGGGAAAAGGCAGTGTGAGGTAATCATAGGGGCATTTGCCTTCTCAGTGTAATAGGAAAAGTATATGGTAGGATATTTATTGATAGAGTTAGGGAAATAACAGAGGAATTAGTTGGAGAAGAAAAGGGAGGCTTTAGGAAGGGAAGAGGTTGTGTAGACCAGATATTCATTCTTAGATCCTTAGTGGAAAAGTTTCTAGAGAGAAGTTGTATCCAGCCTTCATGAATCTGGAGAAAGCATATGACAGGGTGGATAGACAAGGATTGTGGAAAGTATTAAGAATATATGGAGTGGATGGGAAGTTGTTGAAGGCAGTGAAGAGTATGCATGAGGGTGCTAAGGCTGAAGTGCGTGTGGATAGCAAACTGAGTGAATCTTTCCATTTGAAGGTTGGATTGAAACAAGGATGTGTCATGTCTCCATGGTTGTTCAATCTGTATATGGATGGAGTTATAAAAGAGATACAAGGTCGGGCTGTGGATGTTGGAGCGGCCCTAGTGAGAGAGGGCAGTGTTTGGAAACTCCCTGTACTGTTGTTTGCAGATGATACTGTGTTGTTGAGCGAAGACGAAGGGGAGCTGCAAGGCTTGGTAGGTGAGTTTGGGAGAGTGTGTAAGAAACAGAATCTAAAGGTGAAGGTAGGGAGGAGTAAAGTGATGGTCTTCGAGGGAAGTGAAGTCAGTGAATGTACAGTGAGATTGGATGGGGAGGATATGGAGAATGTGAGTGCATTTAAGTACTTGGGTAGTGCGATGAGTAAGGATGGCAGTATGGAGGGTGAAGTGCTTGAAAGGGTGCAGCAGGGAAGGAAGGTTGCAGTGATAAGAAACAGGAAGGTGAGCATGGAAGTGAAAAAGTTGTAACATGACAGTATTGTGATACCAACTCTAACATATGGAAGTGAAGCATGGACCCTGTTGGAAGGACAGAAGTCAAGAGTGAGAGCAGTGGAAATGAGTTATTTGAAAGGAGCATGTGGAGTCACATGGAGAGACAGACTACCTAATAAGGAAGTGAAGGAGCATTGTGGTGTGATTGTGGATGAGACAGGAAGCGTTAGGAAAAACACGTTAAGGTGGTTTGGGCATGTGGAGAGGATGGAGAGTGTATGTGAGTGAGGTGGAGGGGGCGATAGGGAGGGGGAGGCCGAGGATGAGATGGAGGGATAGAGTGGAGAGGTAAATGAGAGTGGGGGGTGTGAGTTGAGAGAGGGGTAGTGATATGGCGGGGGACAGAGTGACATGGAGGCGATTTGTTTGTGGCCACCCCGTGTGGGATTGAGGCGTCTGG
Source organism: Birgus latro (assembly GCA_018397915.1). Classification (NCBI taxonomy): domain Eukaryota; kingdom Metazoa; phylum Arthropoda; class Malacostraca; order Decapoda; family Coenobitidae; genus Birgus; species Birgus latro. The sequence continues at coordinate 47,507 of JAGKTI010004603.1, read as the reverse complement.
CAATAGATAGATAGACAGACTTATACCCTCTTCTCTCCTTCCCTCTGTCGGTACCACTTTCTCAATTTCTGATCCATAACTCTCCAATAAAACACTGTTTTCTCTTCCTCTGTTCTCTGTTTGTTTTTTACCTTTGCTTTCTTTACTAACTCCTTTAATTTAGTTCTTTCTTCTTAGTTTGGATCTCTCCTTATCGAAACATTTTTAAACCCCTCTTTATCTGACAATTTCCACGTTCTATTTATGATTTCATTCGCCATTACCTGGGGCTTAAACTTTACTTTCAATGGCCTTGACCCACCTTCCTCGTACTTTCCTAACCTAAACACTTCTTTAATCTCTTCTTGGGCTTCATTATTACCCTCCATAACCACTGATATTATTTCTTTGGCCTTGCTCAGTTCTTCTCTCTCTCTTTCGGATCTTACTGTCACGCGTTTTTCTTTTATTCCTGAGATTATCACACATTTTCTCTTGTTTGCTACATCCCTGACAAAAGATTCTCTACTTCTTAGCACCCTCACCGCTTCCTTCTCCACTTTTTCCTTGCTTTGTTATTCTATGATCTACTTCAAATTTACATTTCCTTCCTCCTGTATTTTCTTTCACCCCTTACGTGGCTCCTTGATTTCCTTAATATGCTCATCTTGCATCCTCAATTTTGATTCATACTCATCTAGTTTACTTTTCATTCTATCCCTTTCTTTTTCCAACCTCTTATTCTCCCTCTTGAGCTGTTTTATTTCATTTGATGCAGATTCATTACTCACCTTCAATTCTGTGACTTCTTTTTCTTGTTCATCACTACGTTTGCAAACTTTTCCCAGTTTATTCTGTAGGACTTTGATCTCTCTCTCTTACTCTAAGGTCAGTTCCTGCAACTCTCTAATTACTTCCCATACCTTTTTTAACTCCTGGACATTCCTCTCCGCCATTTTCTCTACTCCTGCTATTCTTGTTTGGTTCAGCTTATCACTTCCTTTACTTACTTCATCTTCGGAGAAGCCCTCAAAATTCCCCCTCGCCAGTTGTAAACAATCTTCCGTCTCTCTCTGCCATGATTCAACCATATGGAAACTTTCTTTTTCATTAGATCTTGTATTTTTATGGCCGAAACCTGCATTTTTTTAACTAATACCCAATGGGACCAACACTCACGCTCTCAACCACATAATCACAACAGGCTGGTCTCCTTTTCACCGCTGATTCAGCGGTTATTTCCCCTTGATCCAGGGGAAGCTCCGTCTCTCTCAGGTGTGTGCGTGCGTGTGTCTCCCGGTGGCCATGAATCTTTCGACATTCGGTACAGAGGCGGACGCCCGCTGTCATCGAACACGTACTCGTGACATGCGGTCTGGGTTACAAATCTCAGTGGCAGTTAGGAAAGACTTAGCCTGGTGGCCGCGCGATACTGGACATTCAGTGGAGATGCATACAGATGTTTTGACACAGCCTGCGGGTTACAGTCATATTACTCGGGTGCTGGAGTGTCATTGGGAGTGATCGGACGAGTGCACGACTTTGACCACTCGGTACAGGAGCGGATGGACATTTTAGCCCTGGTTGTAGGTCATAGACTACTATCCGCTCATGGCTCGAGCCCAGCGGCCAGGAAACCAAATGTCTGGATGTGTTGGCTGGCCAGCCGAAGTTCTTGGGCATTTTTATGTCCGGATAATAGCAAATAATTTGGATAATGGTTTACTAGAGCCAAGGTCCAGCATCCAGATAATGAATGCATCCGGATATTAAGTGTCCAGATAACTAAGGGACTACTGTACTTATAATCTCTGTGATCCACTACAACTTTGCCTTTCATACAATAAACTGAAGAGATAGTTTGTTTGTTCCTATGAAAAAGAAAATCCTTCAAATCACCTTTGTTTTTAGTAAGCTAATATACTGAGTTATTTCAATTGTTGCACAAACATTTTCAAATTAGGGGAAGCCACTCATTTCTCTTAGACAGTTGTAGGGTTATATTAATCCCTGCAGTTTAGACATGCATAACCACACAAATATGGCAAACTGACGAATGATATAAAGATTGATTTACAAAACCATAACATTTTGAATGCTCCACTGCAAGTGTTGCCATCGACTTTGATGTGAGCATTTATTCATCATGACAATTACTCTTTGCTTATTATTAGTGATGAAACCAAACAGACTGCTATATTGTTTAAAATATGAACAGATTAAATATATTCTTCACGTTTTTTACAAACAGCAGAGTATTTTGTTCCCAGGGGCACAGGAAGAAAGTACAGTAAACCCTTCATAAGCCAAACTATATGGGGCTCTACCCTGGTTCGAATTACCAAATTTTCCATCTTACCAAATTTTCACCCCCCAAAATTGCTAAATTACCGAATTTTCACCCCCCAAAATTGCTAAGAATCCTATTACTTGTCCTTTCAACACTGAATTAAAGAAGCATATATAAATACTGTATATAAGTTATGACAAAAAACAATTTAGTGCATTTAATATACCTTTAACCCCTTCAGTGCTGGGTGTATTTTCATTTTGTTCTTGCTGCCACCAGACAATTTTAGTCAGTGTAGGTTGGATCTGTGGAAGTGCATGGGGTTGGTACAGCCTTCGTTAGCCCCTTCAGTATGTGAGTCCAGTCCTGAGTGCCATAAAATCGGCTGGAGGAAGCGTAAATAAAGCAGAAATAGACGTAACAGTACTGAAGTGGTTAACTGGTAGAAAATCATTCACAGAGGCAGTACCGACCATTGGCAGCGTGTGTTGGAGATGAATTTTCACCCCCGCAAATTGCAAAAACAATACTTATTACTTGTCTTCTTAACACTAAAGTAAAGAAGCATATACAGTGTATAAATTAATAAAGAAAGACAAAAAAGAAAGAATTCAGTGAACATAATTTGCCTTTCATTAAAGTAGTAGATTCATCGGCAGTTTGTTTTGTTTTGGAGAAGGAGGTGATGGAGGTGGTTGAGTTCACTAAAACTTTAACGTAAATTCTAAACAGTACCCAGTATTTACTTTACTCTACATTAAGAACTCAACTTAAATGTAATCACTGTAATAGACTGCAGTGTAACACCTTTCGTTAGAGGCAGTAGATTCGTCGGCAGTTTGTTTTGTTTTGGAGANGTTGAGTTCACACTTTAACGTAAATTCTAAACAGTACCCAGTATTTATTTCACTCTATATTAAGAACTAAACTTAAATGTAATCACTGTAACAGACTGCAATGTAACACTTTCAGTAATAACAGTACTGAACTTTAATCATGATCACTACACTAAGTCACACGCGCACATTTTTTTTTTTAACTTCATTCCTTTATGACTAGAGGTGCCAGTATCATCACTTCTTTTAAGCTTTGAACCTTCCATGGCAAGGCAGAAGGCAAAAGGAGAGCACTGCTCAGCACTAAATGACAGTAAGAATGGCGCAACTACTGTCTCCAAAAGCAAGCAGCAGATTGGCGCCACATGTCCCCCTGGCGCCATTTCTCCCCCTACTTTCGCATTTCGGCCTACTTTCATACATGGTCTCGGCCTGAGTTCAGCTAACCGAAGATTCCATCTTCTAAAAGTTCGACTTATGGAAGGTTTACTGTATTTAAAAATAAGCATTATCGATCATTTGGTGTCTGTTGCAATGACATTACTGCCAGCCAATCAGCAGCAGCGAAACACATCCTACTCGCCCCACATATCTCACATGCACAGGTCAATCAAACAGGGTATAATAAGAGAGTGAAAGATAGAAATGTTAGACTGATGGTGGAGAAGGGAGAAAATATAAGCAGATGAGGAGAACACTTTAAGGAAATGTTGCACAAAGAGAATGAAAGTAATAAGTAACTGAGTATAAGTAACTGGGAAATGACTGGGAGAAGGAGGGAAGTGAGCAGGAAGGCAGAGATCAGTAGGATGGAAGTAGTGGAAGCAATGAAGAAAGTCAAAATGAAGCAAGCCCAAGGAACTGATGAAATGTGTGGTGAAAAGATGAAGCATGGGGGAAAGATAGCAGTACAATGAATATGGAAGATGTGCAGATTCGCCTCGGAGGAAGGTAGAGTCCTGGAGGATTGGAAATCAGGTATAATTATTCACCAGTACAAAGGAAAAGGGGAAAAAAAAAAAGCATGCAGTAATCACAGGGGGATTTGTCTTCTTAGTGTTACAGGAAAAGTATATGGTTACAGGAAAAGTATACTGAAGGAGTTAGGAAAATAACAGAGGAATTAGTTGAAGAACAGGAAGGCTTTAGGAAGGGAAGAGGTTGTGTAGATCAGATATTCATCCTTAGGTCTTTAGTGGAAAAGTTTCCAGAGAAAGGAAAGAAGTTGTATGCAACCTTTATGGATGTGGAGAAAGCATACGACAGAGTGGATAGACAAGGAATGTGGAAAATATTAAGAATATGCGGAGCAAATAGGAAGCTGCTGAATGTCGTGAAGAGTACGTATGAGGGTGCTAAGGCTGCAGTGTGTGTGGATGTTAACTGAGTGAATTTTTCTATCTGAATGTTGGACTGAAACAGGGATGTGCCATGTCTCCATGACTGTTTAATATGTATATATACGAGTATATATACACTCGTCCCTCGATCTGGCGGACCCCTATTTCCCGGATTTCGGATTTCCCGGACAAAACACTGAAAATACTGAAACTTATGTTTCAAACTATGTGCGCAGTGTTCCCTTCTGTTTCTCGGTCAATGTCTGGGCCACCTGCTAGGTTGGTGCGTTCGCAGCGGACATTTGTTTACTGTTGTCTCGTGCTGTAAAACAGCCTTACAGTTGAACATTATCTGAGCCGATTATAACTCTAGGATGGCACCAACAACCCCTAGGAAAGTGACCAAGCGCACACAGAAGCCTGTGCACTTCTCAGTGTCCCCAGAACTTGAGTTAATAAGGAAAATTGAGGCTGTGAAGACGGTCGCTATGCTGTGCGAAGAGTAAGGTGTAAGAAAACATCTGACATCAAAAAAGTTTAAGCTATTCAGTAAACCACTATACGACAGAGGCATACACCTACACCCTCTCTACAATACAGTACATTCAGTACATACAGTACAGTATGTTATATATATTTAGTTTTCCTTTTATGTAGTCATTTGTTATTATTATATTAAACCATGTTTTGTATGTAACTTATGTTGGTACATGTAATACTGAGTGCTAGACAAAGTGTGGTGAAAGTCTGGGACGGGTACTGAATATTGGCAATTGCCAGACTGAGTATGGTCAACTTAGGGGAATGGGCAGTGGTCCCCGGACTTTTGCAATTCCTGGACTTTTGTGATTCCCAGACTGGACTCCCCCCCTTTCAGTCCAGCAAATCGAGGGTCGAGTGTATATTTGTATATATATATATATATATATATATAAAATTATATATATATTATTCGTGGTAGGTGGGGGCACTCACCATCCACTCACTCGATGTAGTGCTGCTCTCAGGTTTCTGCCCTTTCCTCTCATCCATCCTTCTTTCCTTCCATCCTCTTCTGTCTTTCTTTCCTTCATTCTTTCCTCGTACTTCTGCTTACAGGTGACTGTACACTCCATCTTCTGTCTTTCTTTCTCTCATTCTTTCCTCTTCCTTCTGCTTGTGGGTGACTCTACACTGAGTGACAAGTCAAATCGTTTCCTGTACACCGGGAAACCATTTACTATGCTGGATGGTAACCATATAACCATATTTTGGCGCCTGGTGGTGTAGTGGGTAATTAAGACGCTCCAATCGGATTGAACCGGTGAAGGTTTATATCCAAGGGATGGTTGGGATTTATTGCTCACGTAATGCCACTCAGGGATGAGTGAGTCTAGTCACTCTCATCTTAAATGTCAGGACCAACTTGCCTAGCCCTGGGTTCCTATGCTCCTCATGTGGTGACATAGGACTGGATGATGGCTGGATGGATGGACATGGAGGCGATTTGTTTGTGGCCACCCCGTGTGGGATTGAGGCATCTGGCAATAGATAGATAAATAGATATATATATATACAGTATATATCTTATGTGTCCAACTCTGGGCATAGGCTTCACAGCTTTCTCTCAAGGCCCAGTAGTCCTACATACTATACACCTCTACATGTCACTGGATGGGGTTATAAAAGATACAGGCAAACCCCTGTTTGACGATGCAATCGGTTAAGTAAAAACCCATCACTAGGCGAAGTATCGTAAATCTGGGACAATTTTACACATAAAGTATAGGGATGCATATCTGAACCTTGGGTTCCCTGCCAACCAAGTCCTAAACCCACCCAAATGAGTCCAAAAACAGTTTAAAGCCAATCTAAATGGCCTAACAGCAGCAAAAGAAGCTAACCTAAGCCTAACACCTATAAATAACTCACTAAAACCAACAAATAAAACCTGAAAATAAATTTAATAAAAAAAAGGTTAGAAAATATCAAAGCCCTCGTCACTTACTCCTTGTAAGTCCATGTCCGGTAAATGTCATCATCCTTGCTATCCCCCCGGAGGTTAGGGGATATGTGGTGCTCTCTAGCACTCACTCATTCTCCAAAGCCCTCAAACTCCAACTTTTGGCCAATTATTCCTGGACGAAACATCAGAGGACCCACCATTAAACCGAGGCTCGGCCATTGTTAAGTGGGGTAGGGTGGTATTTCTACCCCCATCACTAATCCGGGGTATCGAATATTGGGGTATCGTAAATAGAGATTTGCCTGAACAGTGACTCCTCGATAAATGAAAGGGATAGGGAACGGAACACCCTTTTGTAAGTCAAAATTTCATATATCGGAACAGTTATCCCCATTAAAACAGACACACAGAAATGGGGGGATGCATCCCAGGACCCCCTAGGACTCCCCACCTAAACTTTACCCCTCCTATTTTGAAGTAAGTAATACCTGTAGATGTAGAGAACGAGGTGGCCATTTTCTTGTACATCTGGTAACAGTCCCAACGGTGGAAGCTGCAAGGCCTAAAGCATACACAATCTCCAAGACTCCCTGCCCCTCGTTGTGGAATTTTATAATTTCCGATTTCCTCTCCAGAGTTAGAATACGGTACTGCTTCTTCTTTGTAGCGGGCTCCCCCAATGCTGAAGATGATGCAGGGCGCTTGAGAGGCATGTCTAAACAGTACAAAAAGGTGTAGAGCTGTGAAAATATCCTCATGTACAGCAAAGCTGCGAGGAGGGATGTGGACTCGGTTCCAGGACAATTCACCGTCAAAACATGGACAATTCCCAGTCAGGACAATTCGCACCCAAGACAAGTCCCCGTCATTCTATAAATATAGTAATCTCTCTACTATCCGGACGTCCACTATCCGGACGTCCACTATCCGGATACATCACTATTCGGACATCATGGGCTGTCCAAACCCCAAAATGCCCAAAAATTCGAAAAAAATCCGATTTTTTCCGACCACGTCAATTTGAATTTCCCGCTTGCGCCGACTAGCTCCCATCCTGCCAAATCGCCCTCCTACTAGTTCTGTCTCAACTCCTGTGAACAGTGGACGGCTGCCCGATCTTTTGAGGTATTTTTGTTCTTGTTTAAATAATCAAAAGTCGCAGTGCTAAGGATTAAGTGTAGTTAAACACTGGATTACTGGAAATGCTTCAAGAGCAATTATGAACACTGTAAAAACCTTAGAGATGGGGGTAAACAACAATCATGGACTGTAAGTAAACATTGTCAACTGCTAAATATTTTCCATAATCACTTCTAAATCCTCATTCTCTGGTTACATTTTATTTACCTCATGCTTTGTGTCCCATATTTGAGTGCACAGGCTGTGAGAGAGGTGATTTTCCCAGTGATTACCATGTCTCTTACATACGTTTACTATCTAGTAATCTGGTGAACATTTTTGTCCCACACACCTCTAAATCATAATTTTTCTGGTTACATTTTATTTACTTCATGCTTTGTGTCCCATATTTGAGTGCACAGGCTGTGAAAGAGGTGATTTTCTCAGTGATTACCATGTCTCTTACTTACGTTCACTATCTAGTCAACTGGTTAACATTTTCGCCCCCCACACCTCTAAATCATAATTTTTCTAGCTACATTTTATTTACTTCATCCTTTGTGTCCCATTTTTGAGTGCAGAGGCTGTGAAAAGGAGATTTTCTCAGTAATAATCATCTCTTCCTTATGTTCATTATATAGTCAGCTGGCAAACACCCCTGCCTTACTCACATCAAAATCATAATTTTTGGGTTAAAATTTGGTTAATTCATGCTCTGTCCCAATTACATATGTGAATGGGGTCTTAAGTGCTATGCATGTCCGGTAGGGAGTTAGGTAGGTGGTTTTCTGATTTAGGTTAGGTTAGGTTAGGTTAGGGTCAAGAATGGCTGGTGCAGTTGGTAAACAGTGAACACCTTTGCCATACCTAACTCTTTTTCTTGTAACGATTTATTTATTTGATGCTTTGTATCCCATATTTTAGTGCATGAGATATGAGAAATGATGATTTTCATAGTGATAGCCACATCCAGTACTTACTTACACTAAGCTGCCAACTTGAGAACACCCCTGCCTTACTCACCTCAAATTCATCATTTTGGGGTTAAAATTCGATTAATTCATGTTTTGTGCCAATTATTTATGTAAATGGGGTCTTAATTAAGTGCTATGCATGTCCAGTACGGAGTTAGGTAGGTGGTTTTCTGATTCAGGTTAGGTTAGGTTAGGGTCAAGAATGACTGGTGCTGTTGGTGAACAATGAACACCTTTGCCATACCTAACTCTTTTTCTGGTAACAATTTATTTATTTGATGCTTTGTATCCCATATTTTAGTGCATAAGATATGAGAAATGATGATTTATATAGTGATAGCCACGTCCGATACTTACTTGCACTAAGCTGCCAATTCGTGAACACCCTTTTTTTTTTTTTTTCTTTTTTTATGTGTCCGACTCTGGGCATAAGCTTTACAACCTGCTACCAAGGCCCAGCCGTCCTCATACACCTCTATATGTCACCACTTCGGCACTAACACCCACCGTCCATATTGAATACATGCTAGGGCTGTCTCATACAGGACTGGTGTATTGGTATTAGCGGGGTTATTTTTACGACATGTCGGCGGGTCTTCTGGTAGATCAGTAAAGCCTGATTTTAATGAAATTCAAATCCTTAAACTGTTCCCTGCCTCGGTGAGGATTCGAACCTGGGTCCCACGGGACTGCAAGCCAACTCTCTACCGATCGAGCTACCGCCTCCCCTGCTTACTCACATCAAATTCATCATTTGGGGGTTAAAATTCGATTAATTCATGCTTTGTGCCAATTATTTATGTGAATGGGGTCTTAATTAAGTGCTATGCATGTCCGGTAGGGAGTTAGGTAGGTGGTTTTCTGATTTAAATTAGGTTAGGTTAGGGTCAAGAATGACCGGTGCTGTTGGTGAAGAGTGAACACCTTTGCCATACCTAACTCTTTCTGGTAACAATTTATTTATCTGATGCTTTGTATCCCATATTTTAGTGAATAAGATATGAGAAATAATGATTTTCATAGCGATAGCCACGTCAGATACTTACTTTACTAAGCTGCCAACTCGTGAACACCCCTGCCTTACTCACCTCAAATTCATCATTTGGGGGTTAAAATTCGATTAATTCATGCTTTGTGCCAATTATATGTGAATGGGGTCTTAATGAAGTGCTATGCATGCCCGGTAGGGAGTTAGGTAAGTGGTTTTCTGATTTAGGTTAGGTTAGGTTAGGGTCAAGAATGACCGATGCTGTTGGTGAACAGTGAACACCTTTGTCATACCTAACTCTTTTTCTGGTAACAATTTACTTATTTGATGCTTTGTATCCTATATTTTAGTGCATAAGATATGAGAAATGATGATTTTCATAGTGATAGCCATGTCAGATACTTACACTAAGCTGCCAACTAGTGAACACCCCTGCCTTACTCACCTCAAATTCATTTTTTGGGGGTTAAAATTCGATTAATTCATGCTTTGTGCCAATTACTTATGTGAATGCGATCTTAATGAAGTGCTATGCATTTCCAGTAGGGAGTTAGGTAGGTGGTTTTCTGATTTAGGTTAGGTTAGGTTAGGGTCAAGAATGACCAGTGCTGTTGGCGAACAGTGAACACTTTTGCCATACCTAACTCTTTTTCTGGTAACAATTTATTTATTTGATGCTTTGTATCCCATATTTTAGTGCATAAGATGTGAGAAATGATGATTTTCATGGTGACTGCCACGTCCGATACTTATTTACACTAAGCTGCCAACTCATGAACATCTATGCCTTACTTACCTCAAAATCATCATTTTTGGGTTAAAATTTAATGAATTCATGCTTTGTGTCCATTATTTAATGCATATGGTGTGAGAAAGGGTGATTTTCATTGTGATTTCCATGTCTGATAGTTACTTACACTTGCTGGCAAGTTGTGAGCACCTATGCCTTACTCACCTCTAAAACACCATTTTTTTGTTAAAATTCAGTTAATTCATGCTTTGTGTGCATTATTTATGTGAAAGGGGACTTAAATAGGTGCTATGCAAGTCTGGTAGGGAGGTAGGTAGGTGGTTTTCTGATTTAGGTTAGGTTAGGTTAGGGTTATGAATGACCAGTGCTGGAGCTTCAGGGCCACTATCCGAACAAGACCACTGTCCGGACATGCCTTTGGCTCTATTACGTCGGATAGTGGAGGGATTATTGTATACAGTAAACCCTTGATAAGCCGAACTATATGGGGCTCCACCCTGGTTCGAATTACCGAATTTTCAGGCTTACGGAATTTTCACCCCCCAAAATTGCTAAATTACCAAATTATCACCCCCCAAAATTGCTAAGACAATACCTATTACTTGTCCTTTCAACACTAAATTAAAGAAGCATATATAAATAAATTAGTCATGACAAAAAACAATATAGTGCATTTAATATACATTTAACCCCTTCAGTGCTGGGTGTATTTTCATTTTGTTCTTGCTGCCACCAGACAATTTTAGTCAGTGTAGGTTGGATCTGTGGAAGTGCACTGGGTTGGTACAGCCTTCGTTAGCCCCTTCAGTATGTGAGTCCAGTCCTGAGTGCCATAAAATCGGCTGGAGGAAGCGTAAATAAAGTAGAAATAGACGTCAGAGTATTGAAGTGGTTAATTGGTAGAAAATCATTCACAGAGGCAGTACCGACTGTCGGTAACGTGTGTTGGAGATGGATTTTCACCCCCCCAAATTGCAATAACAATACTTATTACTTGTCTTCTTAACACTAAAGTAAAGGAGCATATACAGTGTATAAATTAATAAAGAAAGACAAAAAAGAAAGAATTCAGTGCACATAATTTGCCTTTCGCCAGAGGTAGAAGATCGTCAGCAGTTTGTTTTGTTTTGGAGACGGAGGTGGTGGAGGTGGTTTAACTCATACTTGAATGTAAATTCTAAAAAGTACCCAGTATTTATTTCACTCTATATTAAGAACTAAACTTAAATGTAATCACTATAATAGACTGCAATGTAACACCTTTCGTTAGAAGCAGTAGATTCTTTGGCAGTTTGTTTTGTTTTGGAGACAGAGGTGGTGGAGGTGATTGAGTTCATACTGTAACGTAAATTCTAAACAGTACCCAGTATTTATTTCATTCTATATTAAGAACTAAACTTAAATGTAATCACTGTAACAGACTGCAATGTAACACCTTTCGTTAGAAGCAGTAGATTCTTCGAAGTTCGGCAGTTTGTTTTGTTTTGGAGACGGAGTTGGTGGAGGTGGGTTAATTCATACTTTAACGTAAATTCTAAACAGTACCCAGTATTTATTTCACTCTATATTAAGAACTAAATTTAAATGTAATCACTGTAATAGACTGCAATGTAACACTTTCAGTAATAATAGTACTGAACTTTAATCATGAACACTAAACTGTCACACGCCCACATTTTTTTTTTTTAGCTTCATTCCTTTACGACTAGAGATGCCAGTATCACTTCTTTTAAGCTATTAACCTTCCATGGCAAGGCAGAAGGCAAAAGGAGAGCACTGTTCAGCACTAAATGACAGTAAGAAAGGCGCAACTACCGTCTCCAAAAGCAAGCAGCAGACTTGCGCCACGAGTCCGCTTGGCGCCATTTCTCCCCCTACTTTCGCATTTCGGCCTACTTTCATACGTGGTCTCAGCCTGAGTTCGGCTAACTGAAGATTCCGGCTTCTAAAAGTTCGGCTTATCAAGGGTTTACTGTACTTAATATTAATTGATTAATACTATAATAACTAATTTCATGGGGAGCAATCAAGGTCTATGTTCATTCAATACCGAAGGCTTTGGATATTATTTATAAATTGCATTTGATCTGGCATCTCTCACAGCTGTCTTCAGTAATTTTTACTGTAATTTTTGTATGCAGTAGGTTGAGATTGATTGATTAGCTGAGAATGTAGACGTAATATGAAGATTATTCGTATAATTTTAGAGTATGTTGATCGTTCACTCGAGGTTATTAGGCATTTATATAAATGGCAATGTCTCATATGTAGCCTTATGTTAAACGATCAAGTGAAACATCGTACATCACCTGACTCACGTTTCAATACAGTATATTTATATTTCTTTCCGTTAATACCAACTATTTGATGCCATATTTTACATTTATTATAAAAAGAATACACCACCATCACCTTGGTAGATGAGTTTGGGAATGTGTGCAAGAAATGGAATCTAAAGCTGAATGTAGGAAAGAGTAACGTGATGGTTTTCGAGAGAAGTGAAATCAGTGAATGTACAGTGAGACTGGATGGGGAGGATATGGAGATGTGAGTGCGTTTAAATACTTGGGTAGTGTGATGAGTAAGGATGGAAGTTTAGAGGGTGAAGTGCTTGAAAGGGTGCTGCAGGGAAGAAAGGTTGCTGGTTCCTTGAAAGCAGTGATAAGAACAGGGAAGTGAGCATGGAAGTGAAAAAGCTGCTACATGACAGTATTGTGATACCAACTCTACCATATGGAAGTGAAGCTTGGACCCTGTTGGAGGGACAGAAGTCAAGAGTGAGAGCACTGGAAATGAGTTATCTGAAAGGAGCATGTGGAATCACATGGAGAGACAGACAGACAGACAAATGAGGAAGTGAAGGAGGATTGTGGTGTGGATGTGGATGAGATAGGAAGCATTAGGAGAAACATATTAAGGTGGTTTGGCCATGTGGAGAGGATGGAGAGTGAAAGACTGATGAGGAGAGTGTATGTGAGTGAGGTGGAGGGGGGGAGAGGGAGGAGGAGACCAAGGATGAGATGGAAGGATGAAGTGGGGAGGTATATGAGAGAAGGGGGTATGAGCTGGGAGCAGGACAGTGAAATGGCGGAGGACAAAACGACATGGAAAAGATTTGTTTGTGGCCACCCCTTACAGGATTAAGGTGTCTGGCAATAGATAGATATACACACCTTCATAACTCATATAACAATAAAACTAATATACTTGCTAAATTAACTGATATGTAAATAGATTATGGGAAATCGTCCTGACGGCGAATTGTCTTGTTACTGTTTTGACAGCAAACTGGCCTGACGGCGAGTTGTCTCGAAACCGTGGACTCAACTGAGAAGTGAACGAAAAATTGTTTACCAGAGAGGGGTTAGTTCGTTTCCTCACCGTGAGCAAGAGCGGCGCTGTGCACCACACTAATTTTGAACTTTTCCTATTTCCTTTTGTATCGCTTTTTGTATCATCAGGAGAGATACTTTTGTACTGTGGAATTTGTCTTATATTCATCGCTTTCGTAACATCAAAAATTCGTACTTCGGGTTTTCGTTTATCAAGGACTCACTCAAGGAAGGGCACTGGATGCTGGAGTGGCCCTAATGGGAGAGGACAGTGTTTGGAAACTTCCTGTACTGTTGTTTGCAGATGATACTGGACTGTTAGGTGAAGATGAAGGGGAACTGCAAGGCTTGGTGAATGAGTCAGGAAGTGTGTGTAAGAAACGGAATCTAAATATGAATACAGGGAGGAGTAAAGTTACGGTCATCATAAGAAAATGAAGTCACTGAATGTATAGTGAGGTTAGATGATGAGGAAATGGAAAATGTGAGTGCACTTGGGTACCTGGATAGGGTGATGAGTAAGGGCAGAAGTTTGGAGGATGAAGATCTTGAAAGGGTACAACAGGGAAGAATGGTTGCTGGTTCTTTGAAAGCAGTGATAAGAAACAGGGAAGTGAGCATGGAAATAAAATGGTTGCTGCAAGATAATGTTGTGATACCAAGCAAAGCCTGGACATTGTTGGAAGGACGCAAGTCAAATGTGAGAGGGGTGAAAATGAGTTATTTGACAGGAGAATGTGATGTTCCATGGAGAGACAGACTGACAAATGAGGAAGTGATGGAGCGTTGTGGTATGGATGTGGAGTTGATAGATAGTGTTAGGAGAAATACAATGAGGTGGTTTAGCCATGTAGAGAGGATGGAGAGAGCGAATGACTAACGAGGAGTGTGTATGTGAATGAGGTGGAGAAGGGGAAGAGGGAGGGCATGAGATGGACGGATGGAGTGGAGAGGTATATGAGAGAGAGGTGTGTGCGCTAGGGTGAGGGCAATGAAATGGCGGGGGACAGGGTGATATGGAGGCAATATGGGCACCCTTAATGGGATTAAGGTGTCTGGCAACAGACAGACAGATAGGCCTATTCTTCCACAGTTATTACCCAGCTAAGCTATTTCCCACTTAACCTTAGTTCACTCATGGAGCTTTTCCAGGGATGTATTTCTCCATACAGACCAATTTTCCCTATACAGGCTTCCCAACTGCACCATGGGCCTGTTTCCCCCAACAAAGATGGACTAACATAATTATTACCTCCATGGGCCTATTTTCCACATTATTCCTCCATGGACCTATTTCCCCACTTGGGGGGGTTTTACCTGTTCCTCAACAGACCTATTTTCTCCATGCAATGATGTATGTACTCCCCTGACAGACAATACAACCCCACCATTACCTCACTCTATGAAATGATGTCATAATCTACCTCATCTGTCAATGTTACCCCACTCTACCTCACCATATTCTGCTCCACATCATCAGTCAATTTTTGCCCACTGTATTCCAACCAGGCATTGAAGGGGAGCATACAGGTGGTGACACTGTACACCCTTGATGGAGCTGCTATGGCATCCAAAAGGGAGCCAAGCCTTTCCATCTTTCTCTACACCTTGCCTTGGGAAGGACCCTGGTTGAGTGCCACATCCCTACAGAGTGTATGTACTGCACTGTATCTGCAGGATGGTATCTGTGGTAGATGGGTCTACTCAGCAAGACAGGCTAGGGTTACACAATAACAAAAACAAAGACAGCCTCTTTTTCCTTTCATGGAATGACTTACTTATATCCTGCAGGTACCTATTTCCCCTCCACCCAGTGCAGTGTTTCAGGACAGGCAGGATGACTCAGCAGGTTTCCACACACAGAGAAACACAACTTTGAAGTTATTTGAGCAATAATATTCTACCTATTTCAAAGCACATTCCATCCTTGGGATCAAGTTGATACCGAAGTTGATACCGATCAGGATAAACTTGCATAGTGAAATGTGGCTTAACACTTGTAATACAGCATTTTTCATAAAGGTGCCTTGCAGGTGGATACAGTTTGAGAGAGAGAAAGAGAGAGAGAGAGAGAGAGAGAGAGAGAGAGAGAGAGAGAGAGAGAGAATCAGACTCACCTCTTCCCACAGACTTCACAGCAATGGGTGTAACGTTCTTCATTTGGACGGTGAACCTTCTTGTGATGTACTAATTCCCCTCTACTTTTGAATTTTTTGCCACACTCTTCACAGGCAAATGGCCGATTGTTTGTATGGACAAGCATGTGCCGCGTCCATAAGTAGTGGGAAGGATAATGCTTGTGGCACTGTGGACATCTGATGAAGAAGGAGAGCAGTGATGTAATACCACAGGTGATACAATGTCAGTGTTCTGCTTTGTCTGAAATAAGTACAGTGAGCCCTTATGTTTCCTGCGATTTGGGTTTGCGAATTTACCTTTCGCAGAAGAGCCCCCAATTTCCATGAACCTATGCCTCACAATCAAGAATTCACCTTTCGCGTCAATATGTGGGGTGCTGAAGGGCAACGCGATCGTCAACTGTTGTCCACCAAGTTGTTTGCATAGTTCCTGCCAGCTGTGAGACTGTATATGGTGCTCTGGTAGTGATCGCAGCCGTGGTCACATTTTTTTTTGCCTTCCCCTTCGTTCAGCTATTGTTCTCGTGTGGTCTACCTGTGCTGTGTTACAGCTTCCTCTTCATTCATCGGAGGACTAGGTAATAGTGGTGATGGTGAAATACTGGGAAGTTCAAAGGATGGAGGCAAGAAGAGAAAAGAATGTGAGTATTGAGTCAGTGTGAAAAACAAAAAGTATTCAGTAGAGGATAAAATGAAGATTTTTCTGACTGGTGATCCATTTATTTAAGGGGCAGTGGGCTATATTTTGGATAAGTATAAAAATTACTGACCAATTTTCATGAAAGTTTAATACAACACAAATAAGATACCTACTTATGTGTGTAGAAATTTTGAAGCTGATATATGAAAAAGAAAGATGGGAACAAAATTATTTGATAAAATCATCTGAAATTTTTACCTAAACTTAAATTGCCAAAGCTAAGAAGTATTCAACAATATGATAATTTTTAAGCTACCAGTGCTAAATTTGTTCATACACAAATAAAATTTATGATTTCCTTCCTCAAAATATCAATATATATATATATTTTTTTAAGTTATAACTGAATAATTTCCTAAAACCTCAATATTATTTATAAATACTGTACGCTCAAAATAAATATTTATATATATATCAACTTCAAACTATCTACACACGTAAGTAGGTTACTTATTTGTGTTGTATTAAATTTTCATGAAAACTGCTCAGTAATATTTATACATACCCAAAATATAGCCCACTGTCCCTTAATGTTTCTTAACATATTTATCATATTCACATAGCAGTCTGTCATTCTTGTACAGTATCCTGTTTTAAGAGAATTATATCTCAAAAGTGAGAAAACGAATGACTTTGGGAGGGGCTCTAGAACCAGTTAGACTTTTTACCACTGAATTAATACTTTTTGGTTCGCAAAATTCAGGTTTCACGCCAGCATCGTGGTACCAATTAGACAAGAAACTTAAGGGCTCACTGTATACTTTTATTATCCAAGTCTTTTATGATGACAGCTTTCTCAGCATACTTAAACTCGCTAAGTACTTAGGGATTTCCCCTCAGTTGGGAACATCACTTACCATTTGTCAAACTAAACTTAATGACACAATCCACTTATGATACAAATTATTTTCTTACGGTATGATTTGCTGATATCTCTTTTATTTTGATACTGTATTATGATTCTACTTCCCGGAGTGATGAATACAGTATATGCAAATTCTGTCGGTACTATATTCTGTTCTAGCTTTGACATTATAACTAAGACTGTAACTGCATAAAGGTACTGTAGTCAAACATGGGAGTTACACCAAACACGTGTTGCAAGGACACAGTAGCAAAGCAAGACTACATCTGAGCAATTAAAATGAAAGTGCATGGTATTTTTGTTGAGTCATCAGCAATAAACTCTAGCTATAGAGACAATAAATAAAAGAGTACTGCCTAATGTTAAATACTATGCAGTTACTTAATATTTACCTCAGCTTCATAATTAAGATGAAAAGTGAAGCATAGTGGAATAAACTACCTCACCTCATGTGGAAAACAA
>JAGKTI010004603.1:0-14788 GCA_018397915.1 Birgus latro | reverse complement strand
TTTCATTTCTTCCAGGCACACCATGCATACCAACTACACCTTCAACTGCTACATTTCCCACTCTAGCATTCAGATCCCCCATCATTACCACATTCACATTTGCTCCAAAGCTCTGCAAACACTCATCAACATCATTCCAGAAAGACTCCTTCTCTTCTTCATCCCTTTCATCTAAAATAGCTGCTATAGAACAACCAGAAAGGAAGCTAGAGATGAAGGCACTGATAGAAGGAAGGAAACCATAAGAGGGCACTTTGGAAATCAAATATTATTGCCAAACTCGATCATATGCCTTTGAGATGTCAAGTGCCACTGAAGCATCCCTGGTGGAACCCATACTAACAATCACAGAGAAGGCTGTGATAGGAAAGATGCTTTACCATTTTTTGTTAAGAACAGATTTAAAAACTTTTCAGATACAGGATGTTAAGGCAAGTGGGGAATAGTTAGAGGGCTGGAAATGGTTGACTTTCTTTGGGAGACAATGAATGAGGGCTAACTTCCAACAAGGAAAGGTACAAGTTGACAGAAAAAAGTGAAAGTGTTAACCTTGGCAGGGTGTAAGTACAGAAGAACAGTTCTTAAGGACAACAGAAGGGATCCCATCAGGTCCATATGCTTTGCTGGTATTGAGGTAGTGATGACAGAAAATACATCAATTGATGAAATTTTCATGCCAGCCATGAGGAAGTCTGAGGGGGGAAGTGATGGAGGAACGGCACCAGCATCGTCTACGGTGGAGAAAGTCTGAGCGAAGAGTTCTGCTTATTAGTTGAAGAGACAGCTACAGAGTCATCAGAGCATAAAAGAGGAGTGAAGGATTATGAGGTAGAGTTGTTAGAAAGGTTTCTGGCAAGGTGCCAGAAGAAGCAGGGAGAATTTGAGTCAAGGAATTCAGTGCATTTAATCCATCCATCTATCCATCACCCAATCCTACATTGCCCCATGAGGTGCGTAAGAGGGGCTAGGCAAGTTGGTCCTGACATTTAAGATGAGAGTGACCAGCCTCACATATCCCCGAGTGGCAATACGTGAACAATAAACCCCAACCACCCCTAGGATATAAACCTTCACCAACTCAATCCGATTGGATCGCCGCAATTACCCACTAAACCACCAGGCGCCAGAACTTGGTTATATGGTTACCACCCAGCCTAGTTAATGGTTTCCTGGCATGCAAGAAACCATTCAGCTTGCCACTCAGTGTAGTCACCCATAGGCAGAAAGAACAGGAAAGAATCAAGGAAAGAAAGACAAAAGAGGGAGTGTACAGTCACCTGTAGGCAAAAGGACGAGGAAAGAATGAAGTAAAGAAAGACAGAAGAGGAAGGAAGGAAAGGTGCATTTAGTACGAATGAAATTATTCTGGCCATGAAGAAAGGATGAAGAGTGAGAGACTAATGAGGAGAATGTATGTTGGTGAGGTGGAAGGAGGGAGAGGGAGGGGGAGGCCAAGGATGAGATGGATGGATGGATAATGGAGAGGCATATGAGACAGGGGTGTGAACTGGGAGGAAGGAAAGTGAAATGGTGGGGGACAGGGTGACATGGAGGGGATTTGCTTGTGGCCACCCCTTACTGAATTATGGTATCTGGCAATAGATGGATAGACAGAAATTATTTTTTGCAGAGCGAAGAACAGACTTGGCATGATTCCAGGCAGAGACATTAAAAAGATGCAATTCAGGGGTGGGTTGGCTCCAGTAACTTTCGTTTGCCCTCTTCTTGTTGTGGACAGCATTAGAACATGCATGATTAAACCGGGGTTTGGTTGCATTAGTTACTGGATTAGAGAAAGGAACATATGCTCCCATGCCCGAGAGAATAACCTCCGTAATGAGCAAGGCACACTTTGATGGCTCTTGGCCATGGAACAATAATCATTCGAAGATAAATCAATGAAGTACTGCCTGAAGGCCTCCCAATTAACAGCTCCAAAGCGCCAAAACTGCCACTTCTTGGGAGGGTCCACAGGCCTTACTGGAGCAACAGGACAGGTTAAGGTGATAAGGTTGTGATCAGTGAAGCCCAATGGAGAGGAAAGATTAACAGCGTATACAGAAGGATTAGTTGTATGGAAGAGATCAAGTAAGTTGAAGCTCTCTCCAAGGCAGTCAGGGATATGTGTAGGGTGCTGTACATAATGCTCTAGATCACTATGGATAGAAAAAATGTAGGCTTGTTCACTAGGTGGATTAGTGAAAGGACAGGAGAGCCAAAGGTGGTGGTGAACATTGAAATCACCTAGAATGGAGATTTCAGAGAATGGAAAAATTGATGTGTCCTATCTTAGAGGTATGAGAGTCAAAGAATTTTTCATAGACAGTAAATTAGAGGATAAGCAAACAGCACAGATATACTGTATTTAGCCAGAGAATGATGGGATAGCTTAAGCCAGAGAATAGAAAATTCAGAAGATTCAAGTTCAGGAACACGAGAGCAAGAATATTCTAAAGATGGCATCCCTTACTGCTTGTTTTTTCTTACATATACTCTTCCAGGGTGCATAAGTTCTCTTCATCACCACCTGCTCATTCAGCACCACATCACAAATCAGTACGGTAATCTGTGTTGCCCCACACACTCTTTGCTCCCTATAACCTTAACATCCTTCACCAACCTCCTATCAGCACTCATGACGTGGAAATAGTAAACCTGTTACTATTACCCCTAGACTCATATGTAATCAACCTACTCTCTTTTCTTAAAATGTGTGTTGCACATAATCATGCTCAATGCCTCCCCAAACTCAAGGATCCTTTCCCTTTCCACATTCCTTGTAACAAATGCGCATCCCCTGTGCACCCTTTCATATCCTTGAGCAGCATTACCCAGTGACAGTATAAATCCCCACCCAAAATGTTACTCTTAGCCTCCCCCATACCACCAACCATACGTATCAAGTCATCACAGACTAAGTTTTTTCCATCAACCAAGCCAACCTGTGGAGCATATGAATCTGTCTAAAAAGAAAACTAGCTTTCAAAAACCAAGTTTATTGGTTTACTTGCAACTTAATCAGACTTGTCTCCTTCAAAATACTCCCCTCCACTGTTCAAACAACATTCCCAAAGTTTTTTCCCAGTTCAGGAACACATGCTGGAATGCATTTTCAGGGATGGTACGCAGTTTTCGCAGAAAATTTTACTTCGTCTCGTCTATTGTCTGAAATTGGCAACCTTTCAGGTTGGATTTCAGTTTCAGGGACATAAAAAAGTCCACAGAGGCCAAATCATGAGAGCAGGGCAGCTGGGGGATGATAATCATTTTGTCTATCTATCAATCTATTCCCAGACGCCTTAATCTCGTAGCGGGGGGCCACAAACAAATCGTCTCCAAGTTGCACTGTCCCCTGCCATTTCACTGCCCTTCTCCCACCTCACACCTCTCCACTTCATCCCTCCACCTCATCCTTGGCCACCCCCTCCCTCTTCCCCCCTCCACCTCACTCACATACACTCTCCTCGGTAGTCTCTCACTCTCCATCCTCTCCACATACAAAGATTCTCCTAATGCATCCTACCACATCCACATCCACAACACAATGCTCCTTCACTTCCTCATTTGTCAGTCTGTCCCTCCATGTGACTCCACATGCTCCTCTCAAAGAACTCATTTCCACTGATCTCTCTCTTGACTTCTGTTCCTCCAACAAGGTCCAAGCTTCACTTCCATCTTTTTTTTTTTTTAATGCAAGGAAGAAGGAACCAAAGGCCACGGGCCCGCATACTGTTCCTTTCAAGAAAACCCAAAAACAATACAAAAGAGTCAAATTCAAGATCCATTCATTTCGAGATGCCTGGACACACTGCGTTTGAAAGACTGGAGATCATAGGAAGTAGTTCCAGAGTTGACCAGTTGCATAAATGAAGGACTGGGAGTAACGGTTAACTCTTGCATTAGAGAGTTGGACAGAAAAGGGATGAGAGGTTGTTGCCAAACGGGTACTACATGCCTGTCGTAGAGGTGGAGGGATGCAAGAAGACAGTTCCGAGGAGCAGTGACCGTTGAAGTAGCGATGGAAGAGAGATAAAGATTCAACAGTGCAACGAAAAGGTTGAAGGGAATCAGTAAGAGGAGGAGAGTTAATGAGACGAAAAGCTTTTGACTCCACCCTATTGAGAAAAGCTGCATGTGGGGAGCCTCCCCACACATGAGAGTTGTACTCCATACACGGGCGAATAAAACCCATATACAAAGTCAACAACTGTGCAGGGGTAAAGAAAGTTTGGAATCGGCTTAGCACACCTAATCTCTTGGAAGCAGATTTCACAAGAGATGTAATATGTTCTTTCCAAGACAAATCCCAAGAGAATGAAACCCCAGGCATATTCAAGGATGATGCACGATTGAGCTGGACATTATTAAACATTAGTGGGTAATCCTGAGGAAGATTTTGTCGGGTTGATAAGTGTAAGAGCTGAGTTTTTGTTGCGTTAAAAAGAACAAGATTATTTTTACCCCAATCAGAGATACGAGCCAAGTCAGACATTAGGTGTGCCATAGCCTCATCCCTTGTTTGATGAAGTAACTGCTGAGATGGACGTTGCGGAAACCGAATGGAAAGGTGAAGGGTGGAATCATCAGCATATGAGTGGATAGGGTTAGATGTACAGCTTAGAAGGTCACTGATGAACAAAAGGAAGAGAGTTGGTGATAGGAGAGAGCCCAGAGGAACACCACTGTTGATAGGTCTAGGAGAAGAACGATGGCTGTCTACAACAGCGGCTATAGAACGACCAGAAAGGAAGTTAGAGATGAAGGCACAGATAGAAGGATAGAAACCGAAGGAGGGCAGTTTGGAAATTAAAGATTTATGCCAGACTCGATCGAAAGACTTTGAGATGTCAAGTGCAATGGCAAAGCTTTCGCTAAAGTCCAGAAAGGAGGATGACCAGGATTCTGAAAGGTAGGTGAGAAGATCACCAGTGGAGCGTCCCTGACGGAACCCATACTGACAATCAGAAAGAAGGTTGTGGCAGGAAAGATGCTTAAAGATTTTTCTGTTAAGAATTGACTCCAAAACTTTTGAGATACTGGATATTAAAGCAATTGGATGATAGTTAGAGGGCTGTGAATGGTCACCCTTCTTTGGGACTGGCTGAATGAGAGCAAACTTCCAGCAAGAAGGAAAGGTACAAGTTGATAGACAAAGGATAAAGAGTTTACCTAGGCAGGGTGTAAGTACAGAAGCACAGTTTTTGAGGACAACAGGAGGGACTCCATCAGGCCCATATGCCTTGTTAGTATTGAGGGCAGTGATGGCAGAAAATACATCAGCTGAAAACATTTTAATGTCAGTCAAGAGGAAGTCAGAGGGGGGGAAGTGATGGAGGAACAGCACCAGAATCGTCTAAGGTGGAATTGGAGGAGAAAGTCTGAGCAAAGAGATCTGCTTTATCAGTAGAAGAAATAGCTACAGAGCCATCAGAGTAGAAAAGAGGAGGGAAGGATGATGAGGTAAAGTTGTTAGAAAGGTTTTTGGCAAGGTGCCAGAAGGAGCGAGAAGAATTCGAGTTGGAGAGTTGAGAACATTTAGCAAGGATATTTTTAGCAGAGCGAAGAACAGACTTAGCACAATTCGAGGCAGAAATATATAAAAGATGTGATTCAAGGGTGGGTTGGCTCCGGTACCTTTTATTAGCCCTCTCCTTGTTGCGGACGGCATTAGAACAAGCATGATTAACCCCTACACCGCAGGGTTGTCGGAGGTTTTCTGTGCCATTTCTGCGGGGATATTCGTGCTCCGACTGACTTTTTAAAATATTTGCCAAAAATCAATTATTAGTCCTAGAATATTATAATTACATATGCATATGGCACCTACCTTTAGCTTTCTCCTGGGATGTTTTTTTTTTAGCACTCGTCGACTACTGTAGGACTTGTGGAGACTTCTGAATTTGGGTAACTAACTCCCCACTTTACACTTCCCGACATCCCCTAATCTGAATACCACTGCCAGATATTATCACTAGAAACACTATTCAATGATTTCCAAGTAGTTTGGAATCCATACTAAAAAAAAAAAAACACACTGTGAAAGCATTGTAAAATACGAGCGTGTACGAGCCTCCCACTCCCGCTAATTCGCGGCTGGTGTTCTCTCATTTCTTACTCATATACACACTCACACTTTATTATTTCTAGCACTTTATTACACTTGTATATATCTACAGTCCTTTACCACTTCCCACACGATGTTTAGTAGGGGTAGAGGTCACAGGGCCATTTATAACAGGCACAAAAGAGGCAGAAATGGAAGGGCATCATTTCACCAAGATGGACGAGAGCAAACTGGCTGTATCTGGTAGCAAAGAGATGAAAATGTAGGCTGCTAATGTATATGCTAAGAAATAAGTCATAGGAAATCTAGACAATACATATATATTATGTACGTCCAGGTAAATATAAATATAACTCATGCTTCTCCCTTCCTTTCTTATATACATTTATATCACGAGAGTAGCTCATATGGCATATTTCACGGGAAAAAAAAAGCAGAGTAAATTGGCGAACGAGTGCAGGTTGGATGTTGGCAAGTGATAATTGGCCAATTCCAGGTGTATGGCACTATCAATTACCTTATTTTATATGTATATATATATATACAGTATTATTTTGTATAAGAATAGGGCATAGGGCTAATTTCAATGGATGAAAACAGTGGAAATATCTGGGGAAAATTTTCTTAGCGCAGAGCAGCTGAGCAGACGACATGAGAGGGTAATGGAGGGGAGGTAGGGAGGGGAGTCTAGAATGGGGGAAAATGGCTAAATTGTCAACAAAGGATGGGAGTACTGATGACATTGGTAGCTCTGACTATTGTTGGACACTGGCAGTGCTGATAGATGATACAAGTCACCGCCTGAAAGCCCCGGGGAATTAACAATAACACAGAGTCACTCAAGTGATGCCCTGTGGTATGATCCATCGCACCCGACCGTCACAAAAGTGACGACCCGCGGTGTAGGGGTTAAACCAAGGCTTTCTTGCATTAGTCAGAGGATATGAGAAAGGAATGTATGCTTCCATGCCCCGAGAGAAAAACCTCCGTAATGCGCAAGGCACACTCAGATGGCTCCTGGCCATGGAAGCAATAATCATTCCAAGGAAAATGAAAGAAGTACTGCCTGAGGGTCTCCCAATCTGCAGCTCCAAAGTGCCACAGATGGCGTTTCTTTGGAGGGTCCACAGGCCGTACCGGAGCGATAGGACAGGTTAAGGTAATAAGGTTATGATTGGAGGAGCCCAACGGAGAGAAAAGATTAACAGCGCAAGCAGAAGGATTAGTTATTAGGAAAAGGTCAAGTACGTTGGAACTCTCTCGAAGGCGGTCAAGGATATGGGTAGGGTGCTGTACAAGCTGCTCTAGGTCATTAAGGATAGAAAAGATGTAGGCTTGTTCACCAGGTGGATCAGTGAAAGTTAGAGGAGAGCCAAAGGTGGTGGTGAACATTGAAATCACCTAGAATGGAGATTTCAGAGAAAGGAGAAATGGATAGAATGTGTTCCATCGTAGAAGTAAGATAGTCAAAGAATATTTGATAGTCAGTAGAATTAGGAGATAAGTAAACAGCACAGATATATTTAGTCAGAGAATGACAGGACAGCCGAAGCCAGAGAGTAGAGAATTCAGAAGAATCAAGTTCATGAACACGAAAGCAAGATAGATCGTTGCGTACATATACGAAACAGCCACCTTTGGCTTTGAAATGAGAATAGAGAAAGTAGGAGGATACAGAAAAGGGTTTGCTGTCAGTTGCCTAAGACAGCTGAGTCTCAGAGAGAAAGAGAAGGTGAGGTTTAGAGGAGGAGAGGTGGTGTTCAACGGAGCGAAAGTTAGAGAAGAGGCCGTGAATGTTACAGAAATGAAGAAGGAGTGAGTCAGACAGTGGTTCCAGGCAGCTCTGTGAGTTGTCACTGGGAAAGGGGCTGATGGTGGGGGCATCACAATAATGTCATGTAGTACCTTTTCCACTTCCATGCTCACTTCAATGTTTCTTATCACTGCTTTCAAGGAACCAGCAACCTTTCTTCCTTGTTGTACCCTTTCAGGCACTTCACCCTCTAAACTTCCATCCTTATTCATCACACTACCCAAGTTCTTATGTGCACTCACATTTTCCATTTCCTCCTCATACAGTCTCACTGTACACTCACTGACTTCACTTCTCTCGAAGACCATAACTTTACTCTTTCCAACATTCACCTTTAGATTCCGTTTCTTACACACATTCTCAAACTCAACCGCCAAGCCTTGCAGCTCCCCTTTGTCTTCACTTAACAACACAGTATCATTTGCAAACAACATACAGGGAGTTTCCAAACACTGCCCTCTCTCATTAGGGCCACTCCAACATCCACTGCTCTACCTTGTATCTCTTTTATAACCCCATCCATATACAGAATGAACAACCATGGAGACATGACACATCCCTGTTTCAATCCAACCTTCAAATAGAAAAATTCATCCAGTTCACTATCCACACACACTGCAGCCTTAGCACCCTCATACATACTCATCACAGCATTCAACAACATCCCATCTACTCCATATATTCTTAAAACTTTCCACAATCCTTGTCTACCCACCCTGTCATATACTTTCTTCAAATCCATGAAGGCTCCATTCAACTTCTTTCCCTTCTCTAGAAACTTTTCCACTAAAGATCTAAGAATGAATATCTGAGCTACACAACCTCTTCCCTTCCTAAAACCTCCCTGTTCCTCTCCAACTAATTCCTCTGTTGTTTCCCTAACTGTCAATAAGTATCCTACCATATACTTTTCCTATTACTATAAGAAGACAAATGCCCCTATGATTACCACATACAGTACTTCTTTTTCCCCTTCTCCTTAGTACAGGGGAATAATTATACCTGACTTCCAATCCTCCAGGACTCTACCTTCCTCCCAGGCCAATCTGCACATCTTCCACATCCATTCTACTACTATCTCTCCTCCATGCTTCAACATTTCACCACACACTCCATCCGTTCCTGGGACTTTCCCAATTTTAACTTTCTTTACTGCTTCCACCACTTCCATCCTACTGACTTCTTCCTCTCATCGCACAACCTTCCGTCTCCCAGCCATTCCTCAGCCACTAACACTTGCATTACTTTCATTCTCTATGTTCAACAATTTTTTAAAGCACAACAATTTCTTAAAGTATTCTCTCCATCTGCTCATATTTTCTCCTTTCTCTTTTTCTATGTTCAAAAATTTCTTAAAGTATTCTCTCCATCTGCTCACATTTTCTCCCTTCTCCACTAGTAATCTACCATTTTTATCTTTCACTCCCCAACTAACTTCTTTGGCACCCTGTCTACCTCTTTCTAGAACATTTTCTTACATTCTCTCCACTTTACACCCCACCCTCGGCTATCACGCCTAATTGGTGCCTCCATGGCTGCGCTATAGCTGAAAATGCGATAGCCAAATTGAAGAACTTCTGGTAATAATTCTAATTGGTGCCATGACCTCAATATTTACCCCTAAGATACCCTTTTTGTACCACATAATAACATATAATGGTCTAAAAAAGAGCATGCAAATTAGAAATATACTGTACTATCTATCTATCTATTGCCAGATGCCATAATCCCATAAGGGGTGGCCATTTGACTTGAGTTATTTGTTTTACGGGAAGGGTTAATAAGAACTTACTATCCCTTTTGATGGCAGTCTAGCATCACACATATTTCACCAGGAATAAGTTTTGGTGCCCATTAAAAAAAAAATGCAGTGTGAAACTATTTTTCAAAGCCATTAGTCATCAACAACAAAGGAAAAAAAAATAAAAGTTATGAAGAAGTCGTCACAAAGGACTGATGGTTTCGGGCCAATTCACCTCAAGTCAAATTCCCCGTCACAACAATAACGAGAATTCGCCGTCATTACTGAAGACAGCTATGGGTTATCTATCTATCTATTATTGCCAGACACAATAATCCTGTAAGGGGTGGCCATTTGACTCCGAGTTATTAGTTTTACAGGGAGGGTTAACAAAAACAGAACTTGCTACTCCTTTTGATGGCGGTCTAGCATCACGCACATTTCGCAGGAATAAGTTTCAGTGCCCATTAAAAAAAAAAATGCAGTGTGAAACTATTTTTGAAAGGCATTAGTCATCAACAATAAAGGAAAAATAAATAAAAGCTATAAAGAGGTTGTTAGGAAGGACTGATGGTTTCGGGACAATTCGCGCAAGTCAAATTCCCCGTCACAACAATAATGAGAATTCCCCGTCATTAATGGTGAAAGCTATGGGTTATCTATCTATCTATCTATTGCCAGACACCATAATC
Source organism: Birgus latro (assembly GCA_018397915.1). Taxonomy (NCBI): domain Eukaryota; kingdom Metazoa; phylum Arthropoda; class Malacostraca; order Decapoda; family Coenobitidae; genus Birgus; species Birgus latro. Next base: position 4,478 of record JAGKTI010004603.1, on the reverse strand, counting down.
CCGTAAGGGGTGGCCATTTCACTTTGAGTTATTAGTTTTATGGGGAGGGTTAATAAAAACAGAACTTACTATTCCTTTTGATGGCAGTCTAGCATCACACATATTTTGCCAGGAATAAGTTTTGGAGCCCATTAAAAAAAAAAAATGCAGTGTGAAACTATTTTTGAAAGCCATTAGTCATCAACAATAAAAGAAAAAAAAATAAAAGCTATAAAGAAGTTGTCAGGAAGGACTGATGGTTTTGGGACAATTCACCAAGTCAAATTCGCCATCCCAACAATAATAAGACAGTTCACCATTATTAACGGAGATAGCTATGGGTGATTTATTAATCAATTACCAGATGCCATAATCCAGTAATGGGTGGCCATTTGACTTTGAGTTATTTGGCCATTGTAAAATCACAGAAAAGGTTATTGTTCTCGCTGTCACTGTTCGCGTCTGAGGACGAGCACTTGAATGGCTTGGCGGGCGGTGTGGGAGACTCGGTCGGGCATTTAGTGCGTGACAAGGGAATTTGGGTAGGTTTTTTATACAGGCGTGATAGCGATAAAACGCTATAGCGAAACCCGCGATAGCCGAGGGTTGGGTGTACACTCAAATTCCTTCCAAATTCCTCATCCACTCTCTTCTTTCTCTTACTAATCTTTTCACCTCTCTCTTTTCATCTTTACATATAACTCTCTTTTCCATCTCTCAACATCATCCATGCCCCTGTTTCTCATCCACTCACTATATGCTTTCTTCTTTTGTGCCACAGTTTCTCTCACCTCTTCATTCCACCATGCTGTTCCCTGCAACCCCTTTTGTCTTCTCTTCACCCCACATACCACTTCACATGCTTCCACGTCCCACATCTGCTCCAATCTATATTTTTACCCAATCACTCCTCCATTTCCCTCTTGTGGTTCACCAAAATATCAGGGATAAGGTGTAACATGTGAATAGGTGAAGTGTCATGGTGCAGCATCCAGGTTTTGTTTGTCCACACCTCAGGCCTCTTCCCTTGCACTGCCTCCCTCAAACACTACAAGACATCCAAGTAAAACTTTTTACTGATTGTCTGACCACATGGAACAAACTCAGGACGAATGAGCTCTTCCAATTAAAAAAGACAATCGAAATCACCTTCACATTCGATCGACTCTGTGCTTTTTTTGGTTGTAGTGATGATGTTCCAACCCACTGCAATGACTGCCATTTTGTTCTGACATCGAAGCTGTACACCCACGTTTCACTGTTATGACATTTTTCATACAGTTTTCATCAGCATTTGAACAATCAAACAGTTCCTGACTACCTGTGGTATGGTTCTCTTTTTACTCATCTGTCAGCAGACACAGCACAAACAGTTCCTGACTAACTGTGGTATGGTTCTCTTTGTACTCATCTGTCAGCAGATGCAGCACAAATTTTGTGGCAACGTGATGCATCTTAGGATTTTTGGTTACAGTCATGTGGCACGAACTTTTACAGATGCCAACTTCTTCAGAAACCTCACGGACAGTCACGCCACGATTTTTATGGATCACAGCATGCACTTTCTCCATGGGATCATCGTCCCTTGATGTGGATGGCTGCTCAGATTTGGGATCGCTTTTGGTGGGTGATCTACCCAATCTGAATTGGTGAAACCACTAATAACATTGTGTATGGCTCAAACAACCTTTCCTGTTGCAACATTTGAAAAGCCTCTGTAAAAGTTTTTCCCAAAATGAAACAGAATTTCATGCAAACCACATTGGTCTTAAACATCCTTAATTATTAAAACTGCAACAAATCACCAAGTGCACTAAACACATTCACTCAAGAGCATGTCCCTCGATGACTAAGTGATGTGGCGTGATGCGGCTAGTGTTAGACCAACCCTAATAAACACTGCTATACAGTGCTCCTATTGAGAGCATGCTACAATCTGCCAGCTCATTGGCGAGCAATTAAAAAATTTTAGTTTCTTTTTGGAAAGAGCTCATACACCAATAAATCTGTGATCATGTGTTTGCTTAACAATAATATCAATGTAATAATCCTTTCATTAACTCTCACTAAATTCATGACACTGGAAATGTTGTAATACTTTAGGTAGGTGGTATGGCTATAACTTCACCCAATAAACTACCCCAAAATTACACAAAACTCCAAGAAACTGATACAAAAACATTCTAGGATATTCACACAATGAGACAGGAAACTAAATTACAAACAAAAAGAACAGAAATGAGACAAACTGGATGTTTACATGCTTTGAGGAGGAAGCATGACATGCACAACCTCTAAGCAATCACTTTCAATAAACAAAGAGACATGAATAATCAAGTTACAGGATGGTCAGCCTACCTTGTATGTTACAGCATTTTATGTGGGAACAAAAAGTATTATACTGTACCCTCTCTTCAGCTCTCTGAGTCTGGGATGGTGTCATCCATCACCACTTAAAAAATGCTGTAGTGTCATAAGAAAGTTGTAACCTTTCTTCCTAAGTGGGAAAAAAAAAAAAATACAGTACCTACTGTAGTACTATACTGCACCCAGAAAGAAAGCAGGACAGATAATCAATCTACCTATAACCAGATGCACTGATCCTGCAGAGGGGGTGGCCTGGAACAAGTCACTTTCAAGCCATCCAATCTTTCATCATCAGACTGCTTTGTTCCAACTTACATCATCCACATCAATACTCATCGCTCTTGCTATCTTTTCACCTCTACTTCACTCATACACATTCTCGTAGTCAATCTCTCCACCTAGCCAAATCATCTTAAAGTACTTCTAACAGTTTCTAGCAAATCCACATCAACACCAAAGTACACCCGATTTTCTTAATTTGTATGTCTCCCCACGTAACTCCACTGACCCCTACACCGCGGGGTTGTCGGAGGCGAGCCGGGCCATTCCCGCGGGGATATTCGCGCGCTGACTGACTTTTTAAAAATATTTGCCAAAAATCAGTTATTAGTCATAGAATATTATAATTAAATATGCATACGGCACATACCTTCAGCTTTCTCCTGGGATGTATTTTTTTTAGCACTCGTCGACTACTGTAGGACTTGTGAAGACTTCTGAAGTTGGGTAACTAAGTCTCCACTTTACACTTCCTGACATCCCCTAATCTGAATACCACTGCCAGATATTATCACTACAAACACTATTCAATGATTTCCAAGCAGTTTGGAATCCATACTAAAAAAAAAAAAAACGCAGTGAAAGCAATGTAAAATATGAGCGCGTATGAGCCTTCCACTTGCGCTAATTCGCCGCTGGTATTCTGTCATTTCTTACTCATATACACACTCACACTTTATTATTTCTAGTACTTTATTACACTTCTATATATCTACAATCCTTTACCGCTTCCCACACGATGTTTAGCAGGGGTAGAGGTCACAGGGCCTTTTATAACAGGTGCAAAAGCGGCAAAAATGGATGGGAGTCATTTCACCGTGAAGGACGAGAGCGAACTGGCTGTATCTTGGTAGCCAAGAGTTGAAAATGTCAGCTGCTAATGTATATGCTAAGAAATAAGTCATAGGAAATCTAGACAATAAATAATAAATTAGGTAGTTCCAGGTGAATACAAATATCACTCAGGCTTCTCCCTTCCTTTCTTATATACTGTACATTTATATTACGAGAGTAGCTCATACGGCATATTTCACGGGAAAAAAAAAGCAGGGGAAATTAGCGAATGAGTGCAGGTTGGATGTTGCCAAGTGATAATTAGCCAATTACCTTATTTTTTATATATATATATATTATTTTGTATAAGAATAGGGCAGAGGGCTCATTTCAAGGGACGAAAACAGTGGAAAAATCCGGGGAAGATTTACTTAGCGCAGAGCAGCTGACCAGACGACATGAGAGGGTAATGGAGGGGAGGTAGGGAAGGGAGTCTAGAATGGGGGAAAATGGCTAAATTGTCAACAGTGGATGGGAGTACTGATGACATTAGCAGCTCTGACTATTGTTGGTCATTGGCAGTGCTGATAGATGATATAAGTCACCACCTGAAAGCCTGGGGGAATTAAAAATAACACAGAGTCACTCAAGTGACGTCCCGCGGTATGATCCATTGCACCCGACCGCCGCTAAAGTGACAACCTGCACTTAAGGGGTTAAAAAAAAAAAAAACACACATACTCAAGTTGGCTTCAAAATCAGCAAGTCTCAAACAAACAGCACCATAAAATAAGTATAGTACAGTACAGTACAAGGTCCCAAATTTCAATATTCCATTTTTTTAAACCTCCACTTTCCAGATTTTCTTATGCTTTGGAAGGTTTTAGCTATCACATGCCATCACACAATCAGAGTATATCTGAAAACAAAGTTCTTTTAGAGACATACAATAAGGTCAGGACATATGGCAATTTTACACACACACACATAAACATCAAATTAGAAACGAACGAGAGAAATGTAAGAGAGATATAGTAGTGGTGTATGTTCCACCTAAGACAAGAGCATGGACTGATGAT
>JAGKTI010004602.1:28874-49553 GCA_018397915.1 Birgus latro | reverse complement strand
ACAGGAGGTAACACAGGGGGTATTGGAACTCTTTGAGGCAACTGTACCTGACTAAGAACTCCCCCAACATGGGTGTTACTTGCATCCGTAGTAAGAATAAATGGCTGATCTACTTTAGCTCCAACTAGAACAGGGGCATGAGTAAGGCAAGATTTCAGATGTTCAAATGCTTTTTGACATTCGCCCGTCCAGAGAAAAGTGGTTCGTGATTTTGTCAAGTTAGTGAGTGGTGTAGCTACGCGTGCGAACGATGGTACATGTTTCCTATAGAAACCGCACATACCGAGAAATCGTCTTACTTCTTTCACTGTGGTGGGTGGCTTCATTATAACTATGGCCTCTATATTCTTTGGATCAGGTTTACTACCTTCTGCCGAAATCTGGTGTCCTAGGAAAGTTACTTCATTGCAGCCAAATTCACACTTACTTAAATTTAGCTTTACACCATTACTAGCAAGCAGTTCAAAGAGTTGTCTCAACCGATCCAATAAAGTAGGAAAACTTGGGGCCCATAAGATCAAGTCATCTAGATAATTTTTCACCCATCCTTTCTGTAAAAGAGGTGTTAGCAAATTGACCATTTGACGTGAGAAGATGGCTGGCGAACAGTGATGACTAAAACGATAGAGAGCCACTCCATCGCTAAAAGTAGTCAGATCTCGACTCTCCTCATCTAAAAAAATCTGAAAATATGTCTCACGCATATCCAAAGTGATGTAATATTGATGTCCAGCAACTTGGTCTACTAATTCATCCAGCCACGGAAGTGGATAGACATCGGCTGTGAGATGCCGGTTGACATGGCAGTAATCGAGGCACATTCTTTTACTCCCATCGGGTTTATTGACCAAAACAATAGGTGATAACCAGGCTGCTGTGGCTCTCAATGATCTCTCGATCTTCCATATCCTTCAACATATCAGTGATAATTTGCATAGCCTGCACAGGATAGCAATACATTGGGTCTCGACTGGGCTGAGGATTTTCGACTTTAATATGAGCTGGAGGACCCTTGATCAGACCTAATTCTCTTTGATCTAGAATGAATAGAGGGTCATACTTCAAAATTAGTTCAGTAAGTTCTTTACGCTAGCCTTCAGTGAGTTGTTGCCAGTTCTGCACATCAATCAAGGCTTTCAATTTCTGACTACGAGTCCCTTTCTGCTCAACGTGATCATTCTCAGGTAAAAGGTCATTACGTATTTTAGTGAGGTTAACTTTGTCAGGGATTGGGCTAGTCACTCTGTCATACGAACCAATGATAGTTCCTCTACGCAACACTTTCGCCTTTTTAGTAGGGTTAATCAGTGGAACATAAATATTGCTTGACTCGTTTACTTGGACCAAATAAGGGTGATTATTATGACTCATTCTAGACTGTGGATAGACAATAAGATTGGTTTCTGGTTCCACTTTCACAGATACAGACACGAATTTAGTTTGGTAAGGGTCCAACTGCAAAGATGAAAGGAGATTAATCTGGGAGAAGGTTTGTTTAGGCTTAGACATTACCACAGGTTCATATTTGACTCTTCTCACCTTGTTCTTCTTTCGACGAATATGATTTACCACATAAGGTGCACCACCCCACATCATAACTCTCTTCACTCCATCCCACATCAGTGTAGCTTGGTTCAACACATCACATCCCAGGAGAATATCTGTACTAAGATAAGAGTTTGGTACCACCGGGATCCATTGCTTGTACACTTTCTCATCACCGACCGCTATTTCAGCTCGCAACATCCCTAGAATTCTCAGGGGTGCGCCTGTGATACCTTGAAAACGCGGCGGACTACGTCGTGTGTTCAGTTCTCCTCCGATTCGTTTAAATGCAGACTCCTTGATCAAAGTATAACTACTGCCGGTGTCTACGACAGCTTCTAACATCTTCCCATTTGTTATGACACTGATAGTGGGAGATGTTTGACCGCCGGCTAGTCATATCTGCTGAGCCGGTTCCCTAGTTACTACCGGAGAGACGCTTTGAGCCGTGGTGTCGGGACCACGCCCAGGACACCCGCGCTCACCTCGCCGACATCCAGGTCTGCGACAATCAAAACAGTGTCCAGGAGGGGGTTTATGCCAACAATCTCTGAGATTGTGAGAAAAAGCTCGACAATGAGCACAGTATTTATCACTGTATACTTTAGGGTTATTAGGCCGACCCTTGACTGCTTGTACCAGGCTTGACTTAAGTTCACGGATCTGATGCTTTAGATCTTTTACTACTTCTTCCGGTCCGTCTGGATTCGAGAAGTTACTCTGTTTCAATGATATAGACGATGATAGCTGATTATCTGACACCCTATCTTTCATGTTTCTTTCAGGAGGTAACATATTTACTTGAGAGGCCTGACTTGCTTCCAACAGTAGGCGTTCATTCTCGACTCTATCTATGAACTTCTTTAGTGGGTATTCATCATCCAGAAATGCTTCTAACTTACTCCTTGACGGAAGAGGCAATCCATACCACAACTTACGCTTGATTGTTTTATCTCGGTTAGGGAACCTTTCACCAGGAAATTTATGCTCAACTGCCGCATGCTTACATATAGCGCGATGCGTAAAAGAATGAGGTGATTCTACCCAATCGTAGCACGCTGAATCCAATTCCTGCCATGCCCGATCGATAGTTACTTCGATAGCAAATTCTGACCTAAGGATCGCCTTAAATGTCAGCCACGTAGTTACTTGTCTCTTAATCTGGACGTTGTGTATGAACACTGCCAACTATGTGCTCACTCGACTCTTCGCAATTTGTAAACGCTTTGCATCATCTTGGCTACACTTCTGTACCGCTTCAAAGAACATTTCCAGGCAAGCTGCTGCATCAATACTCTGCAAATGACTCAGTTCTAATACTGGAACATCACTTGGCTTTAGGGGATTTACATTACTCATCATTGTTTGAATACAACCTGAATTCTGGGGACAGGCTAATTTCGGGAATGACTGCTGCGTCTCTGACTGATCATACTCCTCGTCCTCCATCTTAATCTCCACATCCTGCCAACTCATGGTGAAACAGAAGGAATGCTACTATTAGCTACCTAATCAGAATTTACACAGAACATGTTGACACTCGAGTACTCCCCTGACTCGCCCATCAAAGAAGAAAGAACTGGGCTTTGCTCCAGGGGCCCGATACACTCTCAATTCCACGTCCTAATCTATATCCAATGTCTGGGGTATCTGCCTATGCCCAACTAAAGCTACTCTGAACATATTGCAAAAATACTTAAACTTTAACTGTGGGAATTACTGATCCCTTCCCGGCTGATACTTGAAAATTTCACTTCCCAGGGGTTCCAAATAAGATCGAGTGGGCCTCTAGCATGTTATACAGATTTAACTATTTACTTCTAGTATGCCACTTATATTCATCTAATTCCCACCGATATTCAATAATATTCATCTATATCCCACCGCTGCCACCAGTCTAATGCGAGAATTTTGCTTTACCCATAAATATGAGACAAATTATTAAAGTAAATCCCACCGATGCGCTTAAGCCGCCAGTCTAATGCCGCGAATTTTGGGCATTATAGGGAAATTAAATTAACTAATCACACCGCGTTTGCCGCCAGTGTAATAATAGAATTTTGATACTACTGAGAATTTGTATTATAGAGAAATTAACTGATACTGCCCATAAATAAAGTACCATTCCAGTGTTTTCTGGTTCTGCCAGGATATTAAGAAGGCCTTGTTAATGATTAAAGTAATTTGGTATCGCTGCCACCACCCAGCAGTTGCCGGAAAAAAAAAGTATTAATGATATTAGTCCCGTACGATGGAAGAGGGACAAAAGGCCTATGGCGATAACGGGGTAGAGTGAGAATAATATATGAGAGCGTGGATCTTATAGATGAGACATGCCTTGCGGGGCACTCAGTCTTACGTATACTACCCCAGAGGATTTTATACCAAACACATTCTATTAAAATTTACTTATCTACATTGTTAACCTTAAATTACACAGGATGAATAAGTTTCAAGCAAGATTTAATTACTGGACCTTAATAAATCAATTGTCTCCAATACACCAGAATATTTGAGAGAGAATGGAAGCTCTATTCCACACAGTTTATAAAACACCTGACCCGCCTAACGCAATACATGAAAATTTGCTCAACCCGACTGCATCATAGAAAATTTCATCACCAGGGGAAACTCCCATAAACCACGGTCTCACAAGGACTCGTAGTGATACCCAGCTACACTGTGTTACACTGTTTACTCCAATTCTAAAGAAATCATCCCTAATTTTACCTGGGCTACACCACATAACATATCTAGGAAAATATACATAAACCAAGAATAATAACGAATGCAATCTCAGTGCACACAGCGCACCACATGCCGAGGCAACACACCACTCCGCCTCACACACACTTATAACCAATATATTACATTTTTATAAATAATAAGCTTACTAGGGGGACCAATCGACTTTGACGGTACTGTGCATTGAAAAGGACTAAGTGGAAAAAAGTGTAAAGGGCTTTCGGGCACTGGTCGTTGTGACTCTCGATACAATGGCCGGCGCTGACTCCATGACCCAGCGCCGCTTGACAATACAATCTGGAACGTCCACACACACCGAGGTCTTACTGGAGAGTCTTAAGGTATTGATAATATGATCAGATATCTTACTTTAAATATAGTTATAACGACAACTAATTATGATGACGTATAAGGGAGAAATACTGTGAATACTCGGACATTACCTGGAACGTCCACACACACCGAGGTCTTACTGGAGAGGTTGCGTGTCATGGGCACGAGGCAGGCCACTTCCCCTAACACCCGTTCCGTTTTCTCTATCCGGTTCTGACTTCAAACAGTTACGTTACAGTCTCCATGTTATATCACGCACAAGAATTTGCAACAAACATGTACGCATTACTCTACTTATAAAAATATGACTTATGATGATTTAAATTTTGTGGCAATGACATAGTACTAACAATTTAACATACGATGCCTGAAATCACGGTTTGATACAATTTCTCTTTGTTGTTACGCAACATTACGCAAAACTGAGGTCTATGCCAAATAAATTAATTTTTGCGGTTGTCTATGCCAATAATCAATAATCAGACTTTACTTAAGTCCTTAGACAACGATATTTAGTAGAACAATACAGCAAACACAAGCCCAAGAACAAAATTCTGAATTCTAGGTGTAAATATGACTCGTCACTGATTTAAGTTCCAAATTAACATTCTTCACCACTCTATCGAAACCAGATGCACATGTGCCCGTCCTGTCCAGTTGCTTCCCTAATAAAATCAAGCCCAAAAAATGAATTACAAAGTCCACTTCACACTTTGTATCATCTTAACACGGTCCAGAATACACACTTATCGCGTACATAACCTAACATAAATTACATACATCATATACACTATACTTATACTAACTTAAATTACTCTTATACTACTTATATTATATGCAAGAAAAATGGCATTACAGTAGTGTAGGGTGAAGGGTGAGGTGTTGGGTGTGGGTGGTGTGGTGGGCGTCGGTGTGGGTGGAGGGAAGACAGTGCAAATTGTTAGGGGAGTAGGTAAATTGGTCTTGGGAGATGGCTGTAGTGCTCACAGTGAAGCCTTGACCCTTCCTGCTTATGCAACTCTCACTGTAGAGACTAAGCTCACTGTTTACTCCCATCTCTTAAACCTGAACTTACGGCTATTAAGGACTTACCCACTTTAGGACCTAAACTTAACATTACTCCTCTGTTTCTGGATGATCTCCTTAAATATCAAAGTCAGTTGCAGTTGATTGAACCTCTCAAACCCTTCGGCTCCTCCACTTTTTTCTGGTACTATGTTCATGTTGGAATAGGTCTCTTTCTGGTTCTCCTGTCCGCATATATCCTTTACAAGTGTTACACCAATGGCTGTGGGTGTACATGTTGCAGACTTGAGTCCATACTCAGACGTCGACGTGCACAGAACCCCGCCATGCTCTACTCACGACGAGGACGTGTGATTTCATCTTTGGGGGGAGAAATGTCGGGAAGCCGACAAGCCTCTCCTCAGGCGGATGTAAGCAGACACAGAGCTGTAACAGGTGTGGATACGAGTACACCTGCTGGACGTGAGTTTAGGGTGATACACGGACGGAAGAGAGAGAGTAGGGAGTTTGATGTCAGCTCCACGTATAGCTGCGGACAATAGGTATAGGGAGGTGGAGTAAGGAAGGAAGGTTGAGAGAGAAAGTAAGTAAAAGCTGAAAGGAGGAGAGAGAAAGAGAGTCAGAGGAGTGGTGTTGGTTGGATGTTGTGCAGACAGTGGGAACACGTGCTGACTTTGCATTTGCCGCCGTGGGACCGTGTGCTGATCTCTGCAGTTTACTGCCATGGGAACGGGTGCTGAGTTTGCAGTTGCTCGGGCCTCTACGGTGGATGACGCGCAGATGACGTGTGGATGAGGGCGGTGGATGAGTGGGTGAGGCCATCACCCACCTCGCAACCATGTGACCTGCTGGTGAACATCGGCAACCCTTGGGGCCAGGATAGGTTAGAGAGCTCAGTTGAGACTCAGAGCTGAAGGAATCGTCGTGGCGAGTAGACGTAGCCTGGGCAGCCTGGGGGGCAGCGAACGTCACGAGGACGTAGCTGAAGCCGAAAGGAAGTAGAGTTCCAGGGGCGACATGAGAGCACTTCTGCTGACAGTGAGTTAAAGTACAAGCTTATGTAATCGCAGGTGCAACTTGTGAACAGTGCTATTATTTAGTCTGTCGTCGGGACTGGTAAAAAGACTCCTAGTTACTTAGAAAGAAATGGAAGAAGAGAAGATTTTAAATGTTTAAATGTGTTTTTCTTATACTAATGTAACAGTGTAACCTAATATGAATAAGTGAATAAAAGGGAGTGCTTTACTTATAACAGCACTAGTGCGTATTACAGGATTAAATATATAAGGTTGATTTTAAAGCACGGAACTTTTATGAGAGCTTTAATCAATTAATATAGTGTTAGTAATGAAGTGGACTGAGTGTAGATGTTTTAGTGCGGTTTCTAGCACGGAATTTTATATGAAGTGAAATGAGGTGGGAAAATACATCATGATTTTTATGTGTGTAAATATTGTGAATACCTTTTTTATAATTAAAGCCTAGAAAAGCCATATCATTTTTTCATTTCTTCCAGTTCCCAGTTCTGAGTATATGTAAATAGTGAAAACCGAAGTCGTGCATTGCCAGTGTCTAAAGTTTCACGCTACCAAAGTAATAAATACGGGAGGATAATATTTCCGAGATAAATATCATTTCTGTATTAAGGGAGGGCACGACACAGCCATGGAGGGAAGGCTCGTATCCTGGATCTAATTAATCACTCGTGGCTTGAAGGGCGTCTCCCGGGATCGTGGAAGACAGCCATTGTTCACCCCATCCCTAAGCCACGCAACCCGGACTCCATGAGGCCGATATCTCTCCTCAGCTGTATTGCCAAGACTGCTGAGAGGCTAGTCCTCTCTCGTCTTGCCTGGAGGTTGGGACTGCTCCATCCACGGCTCTTCGTTTACCTACCTGGCAGGAGTGCTCAGCACTGCTTGGCTTCCTTTCTTGGCAAACTGAAGAGTGGTCATGGCATGGCTGTCTTCCTCGATCTCGAGAAGGCATTTGAACTTGCCAACCTGGATGCAGTACTGGCAGCCCCCGCAGCCAAGGGCATGGGTGGTCTCCTCCTCTCATGGGTGAGGGACTTCTTCCTCGACCGAGCTGCTTGTGTGTGATTCCCGGGCAAAATATCCCCCCCTTATCCACACGTCAATGGGACACCCCAGGGCAGTGTTCTCAGTCCTCTTTTATTTAATGTGTTGATAGAGGAACTGCTCACTGTTGACTATGGCCAAGGGATTTCCCTACTGTCCTATGCAGATGACTTAGCGTTGGTCTTCTCCGGGCGAAACTGCTATACCCAGGCATCAACTGAACTCGCCCACCTTTATGACAAATGTTGCGAGCTTGGTCTAAAAATCAACTTTAACAAGACCAAATGCCTACCTTTCGGTCTTCGCCACCCAGATCGTCCCCTCCTCCTTGGGGGTCAACACCCTGCCTTTGTACGATGTCACCAGTACCTAGGCGTCTGGTTCGACAGCCATCTAAAGTTTGCCAGCCATGTGAGGTATGTACGGGAATGGGCTCCTACTCGCATCTCTGCCCTCAAAGCCCTTTCTAGCCGCAATATGGGTGCCTCGTACAGCGTCCTGCGAAGCTTTTAAACCCACGCCATCGGATCCCTTGTGGATTATGGGGCTGTATGTCTCACTGGGATCTCAGAGTTGCTCCATCGTTCCCTGGAAGTGGTACAAAATACTGCCCTACGTGTGATGCTTGGGGCACCACCATGGATGCGTCTTGTTAATCTTCAGGTTGGGAGCGGCTTCCCTTCTCTGCAACATCGCATTTGGGCACAAACAGCAGCTGTCGCTGCTAAGCTATGCAGGCACCAGCCCCACCTTCCTGTCTCTGTTCTCCTCCAGCGAACACTTGATCAGCCCCCGAATCCACACCCTGGAGGTGATTGGATTCTCCTTGCCGTCAATGCAGTTCACAGACTTGATGCCGCTAATGCCACCAGGGGTGGTCCTGATTTGCCTGACCCTGCCTATGCTCCAGCACCATCCTGGCTTCTTCCTGTGATTAGGAGTGTTGAGCCTACTGTGGCAAACCCAAGGGACTCTCTTCCTGCTCTTCTTCAACAGGATGGATTGCGTCGTATGGCGGCTCTCTACACTCCTGATGCTGCCGTCTATTATACAGATGGGTCTGTGGGTGCTGATGGGACTGCAGGCACTGCTTTTATTTGTGATGAGTGGGTTGAGTCCTGGCGTGTCACCTCTGGCGCTTCAGCCTACCAAACTGAGCTTGTTGCTATCCTTGGTGCTCTTCGCCATGCCGATCGCCACTTCCATCGTCGCATCATTATACATACAGACTCCCTCTCTTCTATACATGGCCTGCAGCAGCTCAATTTCACAGACAACAGGTTCCTACTTACCTCCATCCTGGCTGTTGCAACTACTATCGCTACCATGGGCAATGAGCGTGCTGATGCTGATGCTCACCTCGCCTGCACTCTCCCTATCGTCACCTTTCCATTACGACCTAGCTTATCTCGCAACTTGCGACAAGTAACTGACGCTATCCAGCGTCTTTCCCGGGAAGATCATCAATTCCAGGTATACGAAGGCTCTCGCTCTGCCGCCTGGTATGCCATTGCTACAACCTATACACCTGTTGATGTACCCACCGGCACACCCAATCACCTTCTTGTCAAGCTTCGCCGATTACGTCTGGGATATCCATGCTATAACCAGATGACTGGTGGAAAACCGGAGCCGTGCCCTCACTGCTTCAGCATTAGTGCAACGCCTCTTTTACATTATATTCTTGACTGTCCTGCAACATATTGTCTTCGGCGTGGCCTTGGTGAGCAGCTTCTCAGGGATGATGACTGCCGTTTGGCTGCAGAAACTATTGCTCGGGCACCTGCCTCTGTGATTTTGGGGGTTGTGGCTACCCATCCTCCCCCACATTAACCTGTAACCCTAAATATTTGTGCAGCTTTTCTCTGATGGGCTTTTGTTTTTGCCCGTATCCTCTCAATGGGGAGGCAAATCTAAATCATCATCATCATCTTCAATGTGCTTGTACCTCCTCATACAGTATCATTTGGGCTGCCATTCCTCAGAGATTAACCTCTTCAGTACGATATGTAATTGGCATTTCAAATTTCATTGTTGCTATGATTGTTTTTTACCTTAAGACTGACTGTCCAAACTGGAGGGGTTAAGTACCGTCCACACGAGTGGGCAGTGCCCGACGGACAAACATTGGTACCAAATCATGTTCTACACAATGCCATGCTTTTAGCTTTCAGTGTCTTGCGACAGGTCTTACTGTTACTGAAATACAGGAGTTAGGGGTTAAGGCCGCAGACGACGCGATGGCCGATGCGGACGACGCCTATACCCGCAACCCCCCCAGTACCACCGGGGATCTGCCGCTGACAATGAGCGGCTCGGAGCAGGAACAACGCACCTGTATCACTCCCCGGCGCCCCTCTTACTCCCAGTCGATGCCCCGGAAAGGTAGCAGTCGCCGACGCCTATTCTCCGGCCGAAATTCCACTCGCCAGGTAAGGGGTGGAGTTTACAACTCCACAGAACACCGCGGTATTGGCCACTGTCATACCGGGTATGGGGCAGAACCGGCCATAGTACGTTCCCCAGATGCATCCCCACTGCAGGATAGAACCGGCCATAAGTCGTCTGACTCCTGTAGTCATTCTCCCCAAAGTAGCGCCACAGTACCGGCCACAAGCCGTACTGGGTATGAGGCAGGATCGCCCATAGTCCGTCCTTCTGCTACTAGTCCTCTTAGCTCCATTGTATGGGCCATTAGCCGCACCAGAGCTACAACCCCCTGTGCCATTATGACGTCGGCCACTAGTCACGTCAGGTCAGAGGTAGAGCAGGCCATTAGCCACCCTGAAGTTGCAGTCCCCTGTGCCACACCGACATCGCCCCCTAGTCCCGTCAGGCCAGAGGTAGAGCAGGCCACTAGCCGCACTAAAGCTGTTCCCCTGTGCCACTACGACGTCGGCCACTAGTCACGTCAGGCCGAAGGTACAGTGGGCCACAGTCCGCTTCTCTCCCACAAGAGATCCTGCAGCCAGAGAGGACCCTTCCACCGAGTTGTGGCAAGGCCTCACCTGAGGCCTTGGTTCCCTGCAACTCCATCGGTGTGAACAGCAGCCGAAGCGGAGTCCCAGCAGACCCAGCAGCCGACATCAGGCCCTGTCCACTACTCCCCCGGCCCGAGGTTCCAGTGTGACAACCCTGACGGCGACGACGCCCTCCAGCCATTGCCACAGTCCAGCTGTCCCGGGTTCCAGTACCCTGGGTCCTCAGTCACCCCGGGAGTTGCCCCGAACACCAGAGCGTGACTTACCTGTGGGCGAGACCTCTCCGAGTCTCTCCCAGACTCGGCGTCAGGCCCATCTCCCGGCTCTCTTCGGGCCGAGCCCTTAGTCCCACGACTACGTGTGGGGCCCTGCCCAGGGGCGCGTCACACTGTCCTTCCTCCGGATGGAGGAATCAACCTGCGGCCCACCAGTGATCGTGAAACGAGTGGACTTTACCTATGTGTGTGCCTTCTAGACCCAGATATATGTGTGCATTAGTTTATACCATGCTAGTGATTCCTTATAGTATATTCTAGAGATAAAGTGACCAGGAGCCCAGAGTGTAAAATTGGACGAGCCCAATAGTAACTTGGCCTAATTCATATACCGAGTGGAGTCCCGTGCATCCCCCACTGAACGAAACGCCACAGTGACCAACAGAACAATAATATGCCGATCTTGCCATTCCCTTGTTTATTAAAACTCCCCCTCCCTAGTGTACAGGCACGCGAGTGAAACACCACAGTGACTAATAGAACGAAAGGATATTATTCCAATCGTGCCTCCCCCTTGTGTATTAAACCTCCACCCGCCCGAGTGTCCAGGCACATTAATTATGGTATGTCTAGCCATCTCCAAATGTCCCGCTAGAATACCGCTGTCCTCCCCTTCAGTGATCACTGTGCGGCCGACTCTATTCGAGATAGACTTCCGGCCAGGTGAGTGTCTATTGACACAGGTGTTAATGTAACTCATGTATCAGTGCCGTCCAGTGCTATACGAGATTGGGAAATTGTAGTAAATTCATTCCTGTGCCCTGAATCATAAGAGTATTTTATGTGTCATAAGTGCTGGGTAAATATTATAATACTTTCTAACAGCTGGTATAGTGACAGATTTCCAGCCAAGTAAAATCTTGTGTAAAGTTGTTAACCCATCCCCGGCCAACCCAGCATCTGCTGTATTTGTTGATGTATTATTGTCTCTGGGAAGATATTTGTAATACATGTGTGTAACAGTCACTGCCTTGTTTTTGTGTCCAGTCCTTCCCTTGGAATTACAGACCCGGTGTAGAATAGGGACCCGCTGTAGCCTGCGTATTTGAGGGGCGAGAAACCGACCCACAAGTACATAGCATAACAGGAATATTTTAACACATTTATTAATACGTTGGTAATTAGGCTATACGTAGTTATCTGAAATGCCCAGCCCGACTGGAGAACCAGACGGGACTGAAAGGGGGGGATGGCTGGGATCTTTAATTTTCTGAAGGGGAAATAAAGACTGGGATGTAATATAGATAGACAGACTGGATTCATGCCATATGTTAATTTTTTATGAATCAGTGCTGTAGAATTTTTATTTTTATTGCCTAGCCAATAGGACATTTTTCACTCTGCGGCCAAAGGAGCAATGTATATTGTTATGCACTGTGTTTTAGGGTGCGACTTCTCGCTCCGTAATACACAGGCTCAAACCTCAGGTTCTCCACTGTGTCTAAGGGCGCGACTTCTCAAACTGTAAGTCAGAGGCACAAGCTTTTGAGGGTCTGTTATGCTTTGTGTTTCCGTGGCGCGACTTCTCGCTCCATAAATACACAGGCTCAACCTCAGGTTTACCACCGTGTCTGAAGGCACAACTCCTCGCACTACAAGTCACAGGCACAAGCTTTTAGGGACCTTTACTATACGACCGGGTTAGAACATTTACCTAAGGAACAGGGCAAAAACACAGGCAAACCAGTACAACATATATATTAACCAGATTTGGAAAAGCAATACAATATGGGATGCTACATGTGGCACTTGCAGAGTTCAGTTACAACAAATCAAGCAACACTATTAATAACAGAGTGGCACACTGGGAAGGATGAGTCTGTTGCTCACTACGTGTCCGTGTTAGGGTTGCACAATAAATTCAGGTCTGTTTCTGGCCTTGTACCCCCTAGTAGAGGTTTTCTCTCTCGTACCCTATGGGCGACACTGAACCGGGACTCGATGATAAGTCTACTGGGGATCACTAGAGGAATCACAGTGGGGCTCACTCGTAAAGTGGGAAACACTGTACACTGGGGAGAAGGGGGGAGAGTGATTCACTAAGGGAAGGGGAAGTCACTGAAATCACTACGGGGAACCACGTATACCACCACGGCCAGGAGTGACGACAGGACCTGGAGGGAGAGTCCTCACGCTCTAAGGAGGTTCAGTTGTTGGTCAGGTGTAAGAGGGAGGCCAGCAGGGGGCGAGGGCGTTGCCTCACGTCGAGAGGAAACACCTGGGGTCCTTGGGCCCTCAGGACTAGGACCAAAGAGATCCAGGAGGCGAGTGGCCCAGCGGAAGGCCCGGGCTGTAGTCAGAGTGCGGGGAGTGCCAGACGGCTCTGGGAAGTCTGGAGAGGAGGGTGTGCCCCTCGTGGGTCAAGGGCTGCAGTCTCGGGAGGAGGGTGAGGCCGTCAGGAGTCGCCTGCGGCCTGGGTGCCCCGGAGTCCGTCAGCGTCGGCTGTCGGGAAGCGGGCAGCTGGTAACGTCCCCCACACGCTGAACCTGTAGGGAATAGAGAAGGATGTCCCACTCGGCCACAGGAGGGCCAGGACGAGTCAGGTACTCGCTCTCCTTCTGGAGTCTCCGGCTTCGTGGAGGAGGGGGAGCCGGAAGTCGTGCCCTCAGCCTGGCAGGCCCGACGGGCGCCGCCGTAACTCCACGCTGAGAGGGAACGAGATCTGGTGGGTGATCCTTGGACCTGGCAAGCCCGACGGGCGTTACCAAGGTGCCCTGACGAAGGAGAGAGAGGGGGAGATCTGACGGACGCTCCCTGAGCCTGGCAAACCCGACAGGCATTGCAGAAGCGCCCCTTGCTCCGAGGGTGACAGGAGGGAGATGTTCGATGGATGCTCTCGGTGGGGCAGGCCCGACGGGCGCTACCCTGATCCTGCTGGGGGGCTGACTCAGCTGCGGCATGCCCGGTTGGTGGCGCCGCAGGGGCTGTGCTCCCTGTCCCCGGGTTGGCAGGAGGGATCCAACGGATGCCCCCACACACGTTTTCCCAACGGGCTCAACCGTGATACTGCTCCCGGAGGAGGGAAACAGGCGGGGAAGAACCGACGCTCGTTCCCTCGCCAGCAGTTCTGGCAGGAGTTGCTGTGCCGCTGCGTGGGAAAACTGAGGGACAGCTTCCACCCCAAGTCTGATGAGGACTGGCACGGGTAGAGAGTAATGCTCCCGGACTGCTACCTTGGTTCTGGTCCGGTTGCAGGGAGGTGGGGCTTACGGAAGAAGATGAGGTAGGCCATTGTGGCCCGGAAGGCCGTTGATGCCTGGAAGGCCGTTTCACCTGTAAGGTGAGTATTTCCTCCCTATTTTGGTGGTTGGTGATGTCAGTCTTGGTGTCCATTTTACCACCGTCGCGGGGGTGGTAGTCACAGCCCCATGGCTGGAGGTGGTAGGTGGTGGATTTGGCCGGGGGGTGTGATTGGCGCCCTGAGCTTGTCCTGGTGGTGGTTAGGACTGGTGTCGGAGGGTGAGGAGGCGTGTGAGGAATGGGACTGGATGTGGGTGGTTGTCTTGGTGGGGTGTGGGCGTGCGTGGATGAATGGGGGGTGTTGGATGAGGATGGTATGTAGCACACGGGTGTTTTTGGTGAAGTAGTTGGTGATGGGCGTGGGGGCGTTGTGCTGGGTGGGGTGGACGATGCGGTGAGTTGGCGACGTGGGCTAGATGGCGGCGGGGGTGATGTGGTGATGGGGTTCGGGGTCCTTGGTGCTGGAGCAGTGGTGGTGTTGTGGAGTGGTGATTTTGGAGAGTGTGGGTGTGCTGGTGGGGTGGTGGGCATTGTTGTTGTGTTTGGTGGATGGTCTGGTGGTTGGCTTGGAGGCGACTTGGTGGCAGGTGGTGTGAGGTGAGGTGAGGAAGTTGGAGATGGGGAGGTGGCGTCAGGTGCGGGTGGCGAGTTGTATCTTGCTGGTGGGCGGGGGAGGCAGGTAGCTCTGGTTGTGGTGGTGGTAAGGATTGGTGCTGGTGGTGACTGAGTGGCGGTGAGTGATGGAGTGGGGGGTGAGGTCGCTGGGGGTGAGTGGGGTGTGTGTAGTGCGTTTGTGGAGTTGGTGGAAGGTAAGATGGGAGGCGTGATTGTGGAGGGGGGAGGGAGGGGGTGTGTGGAGTGTGTTGATGTGAGATAGTGAATGTGGCATGGTTGAGAGGTGGCAGGCAGGGGGAAGGAGTGTGTGGGTGTAGTGGTGGCGGAGGTCTGGGCAGGTGTTGGTGGCGTGTTAGGCTTGTCACAGGGTGAGGTGGCCGGGGGTGGGCACGGGTTTTTCCAGTTGGGTGGTGGTGCTTTCATGTCTGGTGGTGGCAGTGCGGTGAGGTCACCGGGGGTGAAGGGGGTGTGTGTAGTGTGTTTGTTGAGTTGGTGGAGGGTGAGGTGGGTCGCGTGATTGTGGAGGGGGGAGGGAGGTAGGGTGTGGAGTGTGATGGTGTGAGATAGTGAATGTGACGTGGATGAGTGGTGGCAGGTGGAGGGTGGAAGGGACGTATATGTCGATTGTGATGTGTGCCAGGAGTGTTGTGAAACTGGATGGAGGAGACTGTTTAGTGGCCTTGGGTAGTTGGTCTCTGTCGGGCAGCAATGAGTTGTTCCCGCATGTCATGAACGGGGGACCGATGATTACACGCTGAAAAGTCCCACGGATCTTTGGAAATATGGTTGTCGTTAGAAGGGGGGTGCTTTTTGGTGGGGCGGGCCCTGGTCCTACTGCGTCCGTGGGGCATCCGTGGTTTGGGGGGTTGTGTTGGGATTGTCGGGATTTTTCTCACTGCGCCGATGCGTTGTGAAGTGGTGCGAAAGGCGAGAAGATGCCTGATAAAGTGTACATCCCTGTCTAGGTCTTCCGTTGGGTCAAAGATTAGGAAGTGTTCTTTTATGGTGCTGGGGAGGGTCCTTAACAGGGTATTGAAGATGAGTAGGTCCTGGGTAGTGGTGTCGGCTCCAGGGTATGCGGCGGTGACGAGTCGCCTGGCCTAGATGAGGGTGTCATCCAGGTTTCTGTCGTTGTGAGGGCGTCGAGTTGCGACAGGGCAACGACCTTTCCTAGTGATGGGGCAGCGGCTTGGGTGACTATGCCCCTAAATTGAGCCCATGTTAATTCAGGGACAATTTTTGTAGTGATTCGGGAGACTATCTTTCCCAAGTGTGGTAAAGTGACTGCTATTTTTTCTTTGTCGTTTTCAAAAGCTATACTGAGTAAGGGTTCGATCATACACATGTATATGTCAATATCGTATTGTTCGAGGTCAAATCTTGGTATGGGAATGTGCATTTTGGCGGCCATTTTGATAGTTCCCGTTATTGTTCCTTGGTGTTCTATTAACGACCGGGTCGAGGACCACCACTTGTCACCAGTGTTATGCTCTGTGATTTTGTGGTGCGACTTCTCGCTCCGTAAATACACAGGCTCAACTTCAGATTTACCGCCGTGTCTGAAGGCTCAACTCCTCACACCACAAGTCACAGGCACAAGCTTTTGGGGTTCTTTACTACACGACCAGGTTAGAACATTTACCAGAGGAACAGGGCAAAAACACAGGCAAACTAGTACAACACATATATTAGCCAGATTTGGAAAAATAATACAACATGGGATACTACATGTGGCACTTACAGAGTTCAGTTACAACAAATCAAGCAACACTATTAATAACAGAGTGGCACACTGGGAAGGATGAGTCTGTTGCTCACTACGTGTCCGTGTTAGGGTTGCACAATAAATTCAGGTCTGTTTCTGGCCTTATACCCCCTAGTAGAGGTTTGTTCGACTTAGGTGGAGCAATTTTAGGGAACATTTCTGTGCTAGCTACAGAAAATGATCTAGAAGAAATAAATAACAAATTTAACAAAATAGCACAAGTTCTCTCATACCAACATAAGTTGGCTGACACTCAGAACACCTTCATGCTGACGATTGTTAAGAACCTAAGGAAAGCAGAAGCATCAACTCTAGGAATTGTGGATAAAGTAAATGCACTAGAGGGTAACAATACACTATTCCAGCACTTCTCAGTGATCATGGAACATATTGACTTAATAATACTACAGTTGGACAACACCAGGGCTCAGTATCAGTCTTTCATGAAAGGAATTGCTAATGCAGGTAACGGAAGGATCACTATTAATTTACTACCCATTCACAACCTCAGGCAAATAATTAATTAACCAAGGCATACATAAGCATGGTTTGAAACCTTTGTTTGAGGAAAGAAATTTAATGTTATATTATCCATACTTGGAAGCAACACTGACAACAACATCAATAGTAGTCCATGTACCGTTCGTAACAGATGACTTTTTCACAGTCTATCAAATATACCCTTTTCCTTCTAAGAAAGATGACTCATTAGTCACCATCAACATCAAAACAGAAGTCATCATGGTTTCCGAGAAACAGGATGCCGTAGCTTTCACTAGTGACACAGCAATGGAACACAAATGCCGCACATCATTACATGCATTTCACCTTTGTCCTGCGTACATCTTCACGTTTCAGCCAGCTGAGACAGTCCTTTGTGAAATGGCTATCATAAAAAATCATGACATCCCTCATCATTGCAACTTCACATTTGCGCCAGATAAACTCATTCACCATCAACGCATTGGACATTCACAGTTCTTCTACTTCACTCAAAATACATCAGTTTTTGTGACCTGCCCAGATACATCTCCAGTCCATACATCAGCATCTGGTTTATACATCTCACCAGATTACTGTGCAGTCCTGACACCTACATTATCCACCTTGCCCACTAAAAACCATTATGCCATTCTCAACCACACACACAAGTACTTCTAGCCATTGCCTAGGATGAACTTAAATGCAAGCTCATACATTAAGTTGACTTCACCCAAGTATGCAACCATGCAACTAATAAATCAGACAATACAACCTTCGGGAAGAATACAGTAGGATTATATTTAACCCATATTATGTATACAGCCCAGCTCCGGCCATCTTTGTGATTTTCTCCATCATATTTGTTGTATTACTTTTGGCCATGCACAGAATGCAAGCGAGAATTGCTAACCTTGAATCAGTTTTTAAGAACTGTTCTGTACAAGTGAGACAAACTGTGTAAATAGTGTATATACTGTACATATATGTTTTATATAAAATAACAAATGATGAGTTACACATAATATAGGCTTACTTTAATTATACTATTGTATCTCATTTATATATAAATGTATATAGCAAGTCCTTCTCATATATATTGTATAACTGACTACATTAGACTTGCCATTGTATTATTTTAATATTACTATTATACAGTATATGTACAATTTTATAACTACACTGACTATATTATCCCAATTATGTAACTTTTATGTACTTCACTTACTTGACTTACATGTTGATTGTAATATGTATTAATGTATTTCCTGTCGATTGTGCGAAAGCTGGCGTGACCGAGCGATATGTAGATATTATATAGGCATTAGTATATATCTCATAGCACAATGTACAGGATGTAGTGTATATTATATAGGCATTAGTATATATCTCATAACACAATGTACAGGATGTAGTGTCTGATTTCACATGATATTTGTACACAGTCTGTTGTCCCAGACTATCAAGAGTCCTAACATATGATGTTTCTCAAAATATCCTCGTAGTCTAAACAAGCAAGAAACTCATGATGTATTCAAACACGTGGAAGTCCACAGGAGATCGATTAGACACTACTACCTTACCTAAACATCCTTTCCCACCTGTATATAATGGGAGAGAGAAGCCCTTCACATCAGAAAGGGAGAGAAGGGGATAAGAGAATGCCCTAGAGCACAATTAGGGCAGAGTAAGGAGAGAGGGGAGACTGGCCGTCACGCTAAGATCATTGTATATCGCCATCAAGATAAATCTACAATAAAACTCAGTAACCCAAGAGTCCTGTAACTCACCTTCGTTGATAATACGTCTCACGACTTTATTCTGGTTGTATTAAATAACCCATCATCGACTTCCCAACAAGAACCTCCGACCACGCTACCGAGAGAGGCATGGCTATGCCTGCTGGGCTAGTCGACGCGGAAGCATCCGCTGGATCTCTCCTGTCCGACCTGAGACAGGGAGCAGAGTCGTGGTAGCGTCTGCAGGCCCTGCCACTGGGGTGTCGAGCGTCGGGTATGCCATGGCTGCACAAGACCCCCAGCAGGAGCGTGGTAGCGCCCGCCGGGTCACTCCCTCCTGCCGCCCTTGGAACAAGAGGTGCCTCGGCAACATCCACAGGACTCACCCGGCCAAAGGAGGATCCGCCGGATCCCCTTCTTCCTTTCCTCTGTCAGGGTGCCTCGGCAACGTCCGCAGGACTTGTCAGGCCAGAGGAGCATCCGCTGGATCCCCTCCTTTCCCGGCGTGGAGTTCCGGCAGCAACCGCCGGGCCTGCCTAGCTGAGGGAGTGAGTTCCGGCTCCCCCTCCTCCACTAGGCCGGAAGCTCCTAGGGGAGCAAGTCTGGCTCGGCCCGCCCCTCCAGTGGCCGAGTGAGATGCCCTTCTACCTTCCCCCTCACCATCCGGGGTAGAACTCTTTCCCCTACAGGTACAGCGCAGAGTGGACCTGATGCGGAGATCCAGACTGCCCAGCCGCCTGTGTCCTGGTCGCTGGCGCTGACGGACTCGCAGGGGCACCGCATCTGCAGGTGACTCCTGGCGGCCTCCTCCCGAGAAGACAGTCCTCAGCCATCAAAGGGCGCGCCCTCCTCCCCGGGCTCCCCTGGGTCCCAAGGCGTCCTCCGCACTCTGACGACGGCCTGAGCTATCCAGAGGGCCACTTGTCTCCTGGCCCTGTTTGGCTCTAGTCCTGAGGGCCAGACCACGCCCGAGGCCACCTCCCGACTGACCCGAGGCGGGCCTCCCGTTAGGCCAACGGAACGTCCCGGACGTGAGGGAATTCCTGCATCGCTAGGCGGCCTTCCACATACACCTGGCCTCCACTTGAACCTTCCGAGAGCATGAGTGTCTCCTCCTCCTGCCGCCACTCCCGTACTGTGTTAATTTAGGTGTTTCCCCTAGTGCAAACCCCCCCCAGTGTAACTGGCCCCCTATGACTTACGTCCTTTCTGTGTGACCCCCGCGTATTACCTTTATTCCCCTTTCCTCAGTAAGTGACATCCTCCCACATCCCCCTTATTCCCCA
Source organism: Birgus latro (assembly GCA_018397915.1). Lineage (NCBI taxonomy): Eukaryota > Metazoa > Arthropoda > Malacostraca > Decapoda > Coenobitidae > Birgus > Birgus latro. The sequence goes on along the minus strand of JAGKTI010004602.1, from coordinate 29,442 downwards.
ATGCGGAGTGAAACAAGCAGTGATTTCCTCAGTGATACTCCACGGACTCTTCCTAGTGCAAAGCTTCATTGTTCCCAGTGATAAATACCTGGAGACTGGCATTAGGCCGATAGAAGGCCGGAACTTTAAATGCAGCCCGAATCAGGACATTCAGTGAGCCACAGACTCAATATTCTCCGTGTGCCACTCTGCTATATTGTGTTATTTCTATGTATTGTAATGGATTCCTGTAAGTGCCACATGCAATAATCTATATTGTTGTGGGAAATATTTTTCCCCCGAGCTGTTGTGCTTTTTACTTTAGTTGTCGATTGTTAAAGAGCAGAGGAAAACGTACTTGAGAGGTTTAAAAACCCAGAGATTACGTTCTGTTAATTCTTATTATTAATAAATTAAATGCTACTGCGTTTAACATTGGTAGACAACTATGTACATACATAAAACTGGAGAATTTTCCATTGACCTAAACTGCGCCTGCGTGGATGACGTGGTAAGGATGAAAAAGCCCACGATCAAACGGGAGGCCAGTTTTAATGTATATACAGTATATCTATCTGTAGAAAAGGGG
>JAGKTI010004602.1:0-12036 GCA_018397915.1 Birgus latro | reverse complement strand
ATGTTTGTCCGGGGGATGGGCTCTGCCCCCTCCCCCCCCCACGCCAGCGTCCTCTGTCGCCATGCAGAGGACGCCCCCTTGTTTATTTACTGCCATCCTCTGACGGGCTCTCCACCCCGAGCCCATGCCACACCAGTGTGGTGAATCTTTAAAAAAAAAAAAAAAAAAAGCCAGCACCACTCGCAGCCCACCTCTCGTCGTGTGAGGACCTCCACCCAGCCCGCGGCGGAACCAGTTCTCCGGCAGCTCTCCACCGGCCGAGGGGGTTAGGCCTATTTGATCCACTCTGAGGACGTAGGCCTAGATTCCGCCGACCCGGAGGTCGAGGCCGACTTTCTCCCTCCACCTGGAACAGGGCCTTTCCCTCGTCGTCGACCATGGCTGGGCCTTCCCTCTTGGCTTTTTGTCTGCTGCTGGGGAGGTGGGCGAGTTCTTAGTCCTAAACCATCAAGGGTAAGGGGGTTGAGGGCAGTGTCGGGCCGGTTTTTCTCGATCTCTAGCAGTCGGCGCCACTCGATCGGCGCCAAGTCGTTCTTCTTGCTGTCCATCCCGCCCTGTCCTCCTCGATCTTCGACCTGTGCAGCCGGCCACACGATCGTTCCGCCAGCCATCGTCTTCCCTGCCTTTCCTGCCTTCCTCGTCAGTTTGTCTGCCTGCTGGTGCCCCGTTTTTCTTAAGTTTCTGCAGCACGCTTTTGCGCGCCCTCTGACGGGCTCTTTGTTTGCCCGTGTCCCCACAAGTTGGGGCGAATATTCACAAACAAACAAACAAACAGCCAGCACCAGACTCGGGGTGGGAGTTGTTTACACACAGCCCCACGCAGCGGCCCAGCAACATCCACCGGAATTGCTGGTGAGGGAGCAACCACCGGTTCTTCCCCATCTGCCACCCACCTCCAGGAGCGAAGGCACGGCTACGCCCACCGGACTAGTCGATGAGGGAGCATCCACCAGATCTCTTCTGCCCGTCCTGAGTCAGGGAGTGGAGTCAAGGTAGTGTCTGCAGGACCTACCATTGTGGTGTCACCCACCGGGTACACTGTGGTTGAGCCAGAACCCCAACAGGAGCGTGGTAGCGCCCACCGGGCCTGCCAGACTGAGAGTGCCCATCGGGTCTCTCCCTCCTGTCACTCTCGGAGTGAGGGGCGCCTCGGCATCACCCGCAGGACCTGTCAGGCCAGAGGAGCATCCACTGGAACTCCTTCTTCCTCGTCTCCATCAGGGTGCCTCAGCAATGTCCATCGGATCCCCTCCTGTCCTGGCGTGGAGTTACAGCGGCGCCCACCAGGCCTGCCAAGCTGAGGGAGTGAGTTTCGGCTCCCCCTCCTCCACCAGGCCGGAGGCTCCCATAGGGGAGCAAGTCTCTGGCTTGGACCACCCCTCCTGTGGCCGAGCGAGACGCCCTTCTCTCTCCCCTACAGGTACAGCGCGGAGTTGACCTGATGTGGAGATCCAGACTGCCCAGCCGCCCATGTCCTGGTCGCTGGCACTGATGGACTCGCAGGGGCACCACGGCCGCAGGCAACTCCTGACGGCCTCCTCCTCCCAAGACAGCAGTCCGTGCCCAACGAAGGACCTGCCCTCTTCCCCGGGCTCCCCTGGGTCCCAAGGCGTTCTCCGCACTTCGACGACGGCCCGAGCTATCCGGAGGGTCACTCGCCTCCTGGCCCTGTTCGGCTCTAGTCCTGAGGGCCAGACCACGCCTGAGGCCCCCTCCTGACAGACCCAAGGCGGGCTTCCTGTTATGCCTATGGGATATCCCCGACATGAGACAACTCCAGCGTCTCCAGGCGGCCCCCCACTAACTCCGGGCCGCCACCTGAGCCTTCCGAGAGCGTGAGTGTCTCCTCCTCCTGTGTTTTCCCTAGTGCAAACCCTCCCCCCCATTGTAAACTTGCCACTCGCGACCTATCTCTCTCCTGTGTGACCCTCGCGTATTCCCCTTCCCTCAGTGAGTGACATCCTCCTAAATCCCCCTTATTCCCCAGTGTGGAGTGAAACAAGCAGTGATTTCCCCAGTGATACTCTACAAACTCTCCCTAGTCCAAAGGTTCAGTGTCCCCACAGTGATATTAGGCCGACAGAAGGCCAGGACTTAAAATGCAGCCCCAATCAGGACGCTTAGTGAGCCACAGACTCAATATTTCCCGTGTGCCACCCTGCTATATTGTGCGTTGTTTCTATGTATTGTAAGGGTTCCTGTAAGTGCCACATGCAATAATCTATATTGTATTGCATCCATCAATCTGGTTAATATGTGTAATCTTGGTTCGCCAGTGTTTTTGCCCTGTTCCTTATGTATATGTTCTAGCCCGGTCGTATAATAAAGGACCCCCAAAAGCTTGTGCCCGCAGCTCACGGTGTGAGAAGTTGCGCCCTTAGACACAGCAGAGGACCTGATTTTTTTTTTTTATGTATCTGACTTTGGGCATAGGCTTCACAGCCTGCTTTCAAGGCCCAGCAGTCCTTCTACATACCATACACCTCTACATGTCACCACTTCGGCGCTAACACCCACCGTCCATATTGAATACATGCTAGGGCTGTCGACATACAGGACTGGTGTATTGGTATTAGCGGGGGTATTTTTACGACATGTCGGGGGGTATTCTGGAAGATCAGTAAAGCCAAATTTAATGAAATTCAAATCCTTAAACTGTTCCATGCCCCAGCGTGGATCTGAACCTGGGTCCGTCCGGACTGCAGCCCACCTCTCTACCGATCGAGCCACCCTGAGGTTTGAGCCTGTGTATTACGAAGCGAGAAGTCGCTCCCTAAAATGCAGCGCATAACAGAAATACTGCATGATTATTGAAAATCGTCAAAAGTAAGGGTAATGCAAATCATCTTGGATGATTTGTCCATCCCATATCGGCCAGGAAAATTAGGTTGGGATGATGGTTAACCAGGTGGCTTATCAGATATCAGTGTAGCCTGTCAGGTGTGTGGATGATTCCAAAGATCATTTGTTACCTTTTGTAATTTATCTTGAAGCTTCTGTAGGTGTAATATGAAACAATTCTTGATTCTCTATACCTTATCTAAAATTCAGTTGATTCATGAATACATTAGTGCCTTTATATTTCACCTTTGCCATCATTTTTTTTTCTTTTTTGTTTCTGGAGATATTAGATAAAGTCGTCTTTAACTCCTTGCTAAGGGGGCGACACCTCTATCATGAATGTAATAATCTGGTGGTGGCAAAAGTCAAATGAAGAAGACGCCACTGTAATGAAGAGGTTAAATGCACAGGGCACAGAATTTAAGCAGTTTTACTTGTAGAAGCCAAGGATGGAATAATGGAATCTCCGAGTAATGAAATGCCAGAACGGTGAGAGGAAGGAATTATGGAACACTGGAATACTGTAAGACTAGAATATAGGAACTTTGGGTGAGGACACTGATGGGAAGCCAAATTAATGGAACATCAGAATATTAGGTGACTGATCAACAGAACACTATAATATAGGTGTAATAACTGAAATGGAACTTAACAAATTAATCACTGACCTGGCCGAGATTCGATCCTGGGCCCTTGTGCTTTATAGGCACGCACGTTACCACTGAGCCAAAGAGAGGATCCCCCCACTTTGCCTCTAGGCAACGCGGGCTTTCGCGCTTTATAGGCACGCACGTTACCACTGAGCCAAATAGAGGATCCCCCACTTTGCCTCTGGGCAACGCGGGCTTTCATACACCCCATTACATCACTCTTTTCTCCCCTTAGTGATTTGATTTGATTAATTTATTACGCCCGAAGGCGACAAACCTATTACAGTGCCATGTGGGCATATGTGAGGTGAGTACAAGGAACTCGTGCCACGCAGGACACGCTGTCTAGCTAAAACAAATCAACACCCACCAAAGTGCGGATGACGCATGAGAATAACATCTAGATTATCATCATCCAATAAATGTTTACAAATGTCCACTAATGTGAGTCCATGTGGTATTAAATCAGAGACAAGTGGACATTGCAGGCAATAGTGGTCAAGGGTGTTGGCAATGCGTGCGTCACACAGCTTACAGGAGGAGAAACGAGGTGCGTTGTCCACCCCAGCCACTTGCCACACAGGTCGGTATCCCAGTCTGAGGCAGGCACACACCACGTTATGTCGACGAACCATAAGACCACTACGACGGTATCTATGGGGCCGATGTAGAAAGTGGTCATAATGTTGGATAGACACACTGTGAGTCCTCTCAGCATTTCTACGGTGGAGAATAGGGGAGCGGGCTGCTCTACGTATTATCTGCTTGTAGCAAATGGGGAAGACATTAGTAGCATCCACAGCAGGCAGACCCAGTCCGCAGGCAGTCCTTGCAATGAGGTCAGCGGTGTTGTTAGCTGCAAGACCAATATGAGAAGGAATCCACAGAAAGTGCACCACCAGCGAACGATCACGGGCAGTGGCCAATTGACGGAGCATCTGCGCATCTGCATAACTATGTGTTGATATGCAGGCCTGGGAGAGGAGAGGGCATGGAGGGCCGACTGTGAGTCACAGATGATCAAGCCGCTGTTGTTCGTCCGTACTAATAAAGTAACTGCATCGCGGAGTCCACGTAGTTTGCAATATGTAGAGCTCGATGAGGTTGGCAGTCGACGGCCCAACCAGCCCCCTTGAGGTGGATCCAGACTTGGGGAAAACACTGCACAACCAGCACTTCCATCCTCCTGCAGGGAGCCATCAGTGTAGATATGGTGGGCCGAAGGGAGGGAAGATGACAGCCTGGCGATAGTCTCCAAAGCTAGCTGTTTCTGAAGCTGAGGCAGGTCAGTCTTGGAGGCCGGAGTGTATGAGACAGCAGGAACAGGGGTCTGCCAAGGTGGAATGCCACAGTCCACCTCCTCAGTAAGCACTGGTATGTTGATGTTTAGTTGTCGGACATACGAACAAACAGTATTAACTAGATTTCAGCCACCACTGCGAAGCAAAGGTCTTGGTGCAGTGGGATCAAGGAAGGTCCGAATGATGTGAGAGTAATGGGGAGAAAGGTGAGGATAATGCAGGCACTTAACGCTGAAGTACGTCACCATGGAGTATATTCTCTCAACAAGTGGTGATAGGTTGAGTTCAAGTTGCATGTTGACAATTCTGGTTGAGCCAGGACAGCCCAGGATAAGTCTCATTACTGCGTTTTGGAACTTCTCAAGAGGTTGTAAGGCTGCTCTGGAAAGTTGACAAAGAGCAGGGGAGAGATAATCAACAACTGATCGAATGAATGCTATGTATATGGATCGTGCTACAGGAATAGACACCCCGGCAGCATAATTAGTAAGCCACTTGAGAGGTTTTAGGCGCTTCTGTAGCCGGGTTAGCAGATCCTGAACAATCGGATGCACACGTTGTCTTGCAGGAATGGAGGGAGAAATCCGTACCGGTGCCCCAAGATAAAGGTACTGCGTGCATAGAGGAATAACACAATCCCCGACAGAGAGTACAGGTAGTGTTCTTGCTGGACGGGAAGTGAAGATTCTACTCTTTTCTGGTGAGATAATGAGTTCACATTTGGAAGCCGCCTCGTGAAACCAGTGAAGGAAACGCTGCAGATCTGCTGAGGAATTTGAGTGAATACAGATGTCATCAGCATAGCAAGTAATTGTGATTCCAGGGAAGTCAGGAAGGAGGGTGAATAGGCGATGTATAAGGATGTTAAACAAAAAAGGACTAAGGACACCACCTTGTGGAGTACCAAGCTCAAAATCCTTAGCAGTGCTGTATGCACCCTTAAAAAGAACACGGGAGGATCTACTGCTTAGGTAACCACGTATCCATCGCAGCAGGTTTCCCTTGACACCAAAATCCACCAGGTGGTCGAGGATGATGTCTCTGTTGGTGACATCAAAGGAACTCTTTAAATCAACGAAGGCCACTACACTGGTGGGGGACAGGAGGGTGTATAGCTCCATGAGGCAGTGATGTGTCCCTCACTGTGGTAAAAAAAAAAAACGTACAATCGGGGCGAGAGCTTGCCCTGCAGCCTAAACAAGAGTCTTGTGAGAAGGATGCGTTCTAATACTTACTGAAGCAGGAGGTGAGGGAAACAGGTCGGAATTTATCCGTACCAGGTTTAGGAATAGGCACGATTGTACTGTGGGTCCAGGCTCGTGGCACATATCCCAGACGGACACAAAGGTTGAAAAGCTGGAGAAGGGGATTGCCAGGAACTTTCAGGAGGACACGGAGGACAGAAAAAGTGACCCCATCATCACCTGGAGCCGTTACCCTACCCCTGGCGAGGGCCCGTCGCAATTCATCATCAGTTATAGCCACACCATCCTCATCGTCTGTCCTCAGTAAAGCGGCGGTGAGACGGAGTGCACGAACGTTTTTCTTGGTGGAGAGTACGTCCTGTATGTGTGCAGGAAGGGTGCAAGCCCGTGACTGTGCAGACCAGGCGTCTACAAGATCCTCTGCGTACTGTGCTGGACTGTGGTGGAGGACACTAGGGGGCTTTTTCTTAACAACCTTGTTGATAAGGCGCCACATGGAACCAACAGTCGTTTGATGATTGATGCCATCTGTAAGTTTCTGCCATGATTCAGTATAAACGCAGTGCTGGAGAGCAACTAGATCATCCCTCGACAATCAATACCGATGGAGACTCTAGGGGGAAGGTCGTCTTTGAAAGGCAAGTCCGTCTTCCACTGCCTTCCTCTCTGCCTGAGTGATACGATTATCCAGTGTCCAGGTGTGGGCATCATGATGGCGTGTAATGTGTGGCCTGCTGACATAATGGGTGTAGAAGTCATGCGTGAAGCTGACAAGTGATGAATACAACTTTTCGGGACATTGAAGGTTGAACGTGGGAAGAAGGTTGGTTATATAGGAGACGTACGTAGGGCAGTACTTGGGTGGGATTGCAATGCGAGTACGTCTGTGTACAGGACAAGGTGTAGCAGGGAGGGAATAATGAAGGCTGAGAGCAATATGATCAGAGAAGAGAGCAGGGACTGATGAACACCTGACTTGGGACGCCACGAGGCCGGATGTAAGGATGTGATCTAGTGTGCCTCCTCGAGAGTGTGTGGCCCCACCGATGTCCCAGCGGGTGAGCTGATTATGACGAATATACTCAAGAAGTTTAGTCCCATTACGGTTAACAGTGGCAGAAAGGTCCCCCAAAGCAGGGTGTCAGGCATTATAATCCCCCATGAATATCATGAAACGGATGGTGGGAGCAGGAAGAGCAGCTGTATTCAACCTGCCTGGCGCCACTTCCAATGGTGACCTCAAGAAGCTGGAAGGTTGTCTCGTCATTTACAGAGCTTTGGAGGAAGCGGTGCTGGATGGAGGAGTGAACATACGTGACAAGTCCATTCCTGACTCGATGGACATAAGAAATATAACCACTGAGAGTGGGTGCCTCTATCTCGAGATGCGCACGACCAACAAAGGATTCCTGAATGAAAATGATATCTGGGTGGCGACTGTATACATATCCTATGAGCGCAGTAAATTTAGACCGGTTCGTAACACCACAGGCATTCCAAGCGATGACATGCAGTTGTGCCATGTTACCGAACTTTGCCATTACGTTTGCGGAGGCCAAATGAGGGAGTGGTGGTGGCATGAGAAGTGCTATGCGGTGTGCCAAGAGGGGAAGACTCCCTAGGGGGAGCAGTCAGTCGTCCAATGGAAGTGACAATGGAGTCTAGCTTTTCCGTAAGGGTGGTGACAGTCGTAATGATGACTTGCTGTGATTCAACCAGTGAATTTAATGTTGTCTCAAGTGTGGCTTGCTTGCTAACCAAGTCATCAATGAGGGCTTCTGTTGCACTGAAACGTGTCGTGAATGAGGTAATCCGAGTCCTGAGAGTGGCAACAGCATCACGAAGTTTGGTGACTGCAGCTGAATCCAAACCGATAGTTGAGGCAGGGGAAGCAGCAGTGCGGAGTGGTGGTGGTGGTGATGCTAGTGGAGCCCCATCCTTGGCAACGGGGGCAGAGGTAGCCCGACGTCTAGTGTAGCCGTGCCACACGTTAACTCCTTCCTGATGACATCGGGGACATTTCCAGTGCAAGGTATCTGGAGGTGGTGGGTTGGGTTGCATCGAGGTTGTATCAGAAGCAGGTGGAGGGGGTCGGTGAGGACACGTTCGAGAGTCGTGTAGGCCAGAGCACCATGCACACTTTTCTGGTGCAGAACAGTACCGGGAGATGTGACCAATGCCCCAGCATCGAAAGCACCACGGTTGCTCGTCCTTCATCTTGCGAAACTCACAAGGTGGGAGGCACGGAAAGAAGCTGAAGGTGACAGTTGGTGGTGGTGGGTGAGGAAGGCTCCAGGTGACTACCAGCCGGTTGATGGGAGTGCCATTCTGGTAGCAACGTCGGGCTGAGTAGATACCTGGAAGCTCCTTGGCCAAGTTGGGATCAGTACAGACAGGATAACGTGTAAGGAGGTAAATAGGAAACTTACGGGGCCTCTCAGGTGAGTCTTGAATTTCCAAAGAAAGGGCTAGGAACTCTCCTTTAGTTACGCTATCTATGATGTCCTTGCGACGTCTGGAGATGTAAACAAAACGGGAAGTGATTGCAGACATCTTAACCTCCGCTTGGGTGCGGTCAAGGTGAAAAGCACGGTTTAACTCAGTCAACCACCGAAGTTTGATGTCCACCGTTGGGATGTCTTTGAATAAAAGCTTGATGTAGTCAGCTCTGGGAGCGAATGCTGGAGGAGTAGAGGCAGGAAGCATTGGTGAAACTTGGGGGGAATGAACAAGCTGCAGGGGACGAGGAGTGTTTGATCCAAGGCCAGTTTCTCCCTGCAGAGGACGAGAAGTCTCTTGCCATTTGGAGGATTTGGCAGCAGAGGATGAAGGCTCACTGTTGCTATCCAAGGTGTTATGTACAGGACGCTTGGCAGAGGAAGATGCCTGGCCAACTGGGTGAGATGCGGCAGGTACAGATAGTGCTGGTTCAGAAGCTACTTCCCCAGCTAACGAGACATTGCTGCTGCTTTGTGGTAGCTGTGGCCAATCACTCTGAGACATCTCATCCTCGTCACACAGCGCCAGATCAGCTTCAATATCCTCGAGATTGGCAGGGCCTGAGTATTCAATGCTGATGCTGCACACCTAGACAGGTAGCAGGGTGAGCGTGGCGTCAGCTTCACAAGCACGACAGTATAGACCAATGGTAGCAGGGGAAGTCCATGAAGTCACACAGGTCGTACTGCGGATGCGCAGAAACGAGAAAACCCGACCGCCCCGTCTGCCGCACTGAATTTTCCCCCCAAACTACAGGCTAAGTCCAAACACCCAAAAAACACAACCACTGGTGAAGTGAGCACTGGACCTTTATGTTGCTCCCTGCAATGACAGAAGGGTGTTGGAAGGCAAAAACAGCGGAAAAAGCAGGAATATGAGCCGCACACAGCAATGATTTGTTGATATCCGGCCCTCTGGTGGCAAAATCCTCCCCCTAGTGATTAATCTGTTTCGCACACTCACATGGTAGCGTAGCATTGGAGGCCACTACCGGGATGTAAGGCTGTCAACACAACATATGACCCTCATGGCCTTACCTCACATCCCACACCGCTGCCGACCAATGTAATAACTGAAATGAAACTTAACAAATTAATCAATGACCTGGCCGAGATTCGATCCTGGGCCCTCGCGCTTTATAGGCGCGCACGTTACCACTGAGCCAAAGAGAGGCTCCCCACTTTGCTTCTGGGCAACGCGGGCTTTTATACACCCCATTACATAGGGAGGGCAGACTAATGAAATACTATACTCTTTTTACTTTAACCTGGCCAAACAAGAATACAGTGCTCATCACTAAGAAGTGCTGTGGAAATGATGTAGAGCTGTTGTACTGCCTTTATCTGCCACTGAACTTTTTTTTTAAAATAACAGAACAGAGGAAGGAAAAACAATTGAATTTAAAAAAAATCCATTGCACCAGGTTACTGGTGTCCTCCATTCATGAAATATCTGTGACAGTTGGACTTGAAAAGCTGTAGATTGAAGTTTGGAGGGAAACAACTCTGAGGAAGCGAGTTCCAGAGAGATGCAGTTCGGGAAATAAAAGAATTCTGATAGGCGGAAGTTCTGCAATATGGCAGTGACATTCCAATCATGAGCGCTGCCAGATGCCCATGTAGCACGAGGGAAGGCATGGAGAGGTGGCACAATGGACGCAACTTCGTCTGGGCATTTGCCATAAAAATATCTGTAAAATAATGCAAGGGAGGCAACATTCCTTCTTACTCGTAGGGGAGCTAAATTATTTGTAATAGCAGGGTTATTAATAATTTCAACAACTTTCTTCTGAGTTTTGTCTAGTTGTTTTAATGCAACCTCTCCACATCCATTCCACAAGGGTGAGCAATATTCAAGCTGAAAGCGCACATGACTTTTGTAAATTATAGCTATCTGCTCGTCGGTGAAGAAGTTACGGACTCTTTATAATAATCCAAGTTTCTTTGAGGCGGTTTTAGCAAGTGATCTGACATGAGGGGTCCAGCTGCGGGCACTGTTAAGTGAGACGCTGAGAATTTCAATACTTCTGGAGACCGGAATATTAGTAGCACTGAAGGTAATATATGAATAAGGCAATATCTGTCTATTAGTAAATTGTATATATTTGGTTTTACTAGCATTAAATGAGACAAGGTTGTTTTGTCCCCATTCACTGATCATAGATAAGTCTTGATTTATGGAGATGGCTGTGCTGAGTTGAGAATTGGAGATATCTGACTTTGTAAATGGGTGTCTGAGTGTGAATGAACTGTGAAGTGTTGAGTCATCTGCATATGAATGTATGGGATTGTGGGTGATAGATAAGAGATCATTAATATGAACCAGGAACAGGGTTGGTGCCAGAACTGACCCCTGTGGCACGCCGGCATTAATTGAATGGAAATTGGAATATACATCATCTACTTTTACTCTTATTTTTCTGTCGCTGAGATATGAGGCAAGCAGAGGAACAAAAGACGTTAGTCCATAGCAAGGGAGTTTGGACAGCAGGGAATGATGCCATATTCTGTCGAATGCCTTGGAAATATCAAGGGCTACTGCATGAGTTTCTCCATATAGGTTGATTGATTGATGAATGTTATGAGTCAGGATATTAAGTATGTCAATGGTGGATCTTTCTTGGCGAAAACCATATTGTTTATCGCTAATCAAGTTGTTTGATTCGAGGTGTTTAACTATGTGCTTATTGATTAAAATTTCGAATACTTGACAAGAGGAGATGTGACAGCTATTGGTCTGTAATCAGAGGGGTCAGAGGAACTTCCTTTCTTTGGAATTGGGTGGATATTGACTTATTTCCATGAAATAGGGGACGAAGAAGTACGTATGCATAGTCTGAATAGTTTAGCAAGAACAGGTGCAAGTTCTGGGGAACACATTTTCAAAACAATTGGAGGAATTCCATCTGGGCCTGGAGCTTTGTTGGTAGGTAAATTGTCTAGGATGGAATTTACGTATCTTGTCTGTATTTTAAGTGGGACAATTTCGGGAGAGTCAAGTTCTAATACTGGGACGTTCTGGCTGACTTCCTCCAAGGTAGAAAAGCTGGAAAGAGATGAAAATCTGGGCCAGGTTGAGGTGGAAGAGCTATAGTAATAATGAAGGCTGGACTACAAAGCTCTGAAATATTCAGAAGCAAGGCTTAGGGAACGCCAGACTATATGGAAACTGGGATAATGAAACCACGAATACTCAGAAGTCTGGACAAGGGGGTCGCACTGTAGAAACTGCATTTATCACAGCTAACGCTAAAGGTCACTGGGGAAAAAAAAATTGGCGTTTTCATTTCTTTCGGGTAAATTGCTTACATATTATCAGTGTCACAGATAATATAAGCACACAACTTTCTAAACAGGCTTCAACTTTGCTAAGCACTATAAATCTAGAAGACTGAATTGAGAATGTTTGTTATATAATCAAGTGTACATATTAATTTTAGCAAGCATGTATATTATACAGTATATGTCAGTTAACTAGACCTAGGTATTTCTATTTTTAATGTTTCCGTCTTTATATAACTTGACAGAATTGCCATACCCA